>JBAMNC010000640.1:0-87500 GCA_037902135.1 Cetoscarus ocellatus | reverse complement strand
GTCCATCTCTTATATACATTTTAAAGTAGTATATGTGCTGCCATATTTCATTTACTAACTCTCCCCTGCACAGTGAACGTCAACTCTGCCAACCTCACCGTGCATTGGCTTAACAGCACCATCGTGTGGACTTCAGCAGTAATTAATTTTATTTCCATTGAACTAAAAGCTTTACTAAATGTTAGAGATGTAAAAATTAATACATATCAAAATTTGGTGCCCCTGAAAATATGGCCACACCACAATACTGTGGCATATCAACTTTTGTCCTCCACCATAACAAATTGTTAGTCCTGCATTAAATTAATTGCTTTAATCGACATAAATTCCCTATATATCGCGCAACCCTAGCAGATATGTACGGCTGATATACTGGCAGTCATTACTTGCAGAAATTTTAATATCTGCCAATTATAATCAACCTTTTAGATCAGTATCTGATGAGATCAATATCGTACTCATAAAATCATGCATCCCTAGCAACAACTACACAATTGTCCTATGCTTCCTAATATAATCAAGTAAAGGATATCAGAGCTGATGGAGAGTTAAACTGAATTAGGGCTGCAAAATTCCAGGAATTTTTAAAGTTGGAAACTTTCCATGGGAACAAACAGAGATAAACAGGAATTTATGGGAATAAAAAATTGATAGATGACCCTTAACAGGGATTTTAAATATAGTTGGGAAAATATATTTTAACATAATATTGACTAAAACAAACAGATTTCATGCAGTTATACTTGAGAATATCTCTGCTATTCGATCACATGCACACAGCACACTGCTTCCTGCAGGAGTATTGAGGCTATGCCCCCTACATGCACTGTGCTCCTCCATCACATGCACAGATCATTTCTAAAACTCTGGACTTATTAAAGCCACATTTTGGAGCCTCGAGCACAAGACTAGTGAAACCACACATCTGAGCTTGAGGACATAAAGTGAAGCTGGCACTGATTGTTCAATAAAATAATTACAACTTCATGAAGTTCTTACAAATAAATCTGTTGTAATGTTTTCAGTTGTATTTTCTTGCATGGATCTCTACCTATGACAAAACAAAATGTTCATATTTATGTTTGGATATGACACAGTTCGTCTAAATTACCCCAATTTCTAGTTAATTCCCATAAAATCCCCAGAATTCCCATTATTCCCATGGAACTCTAATGTGGAATATTTCCAAAATTCCCCAGCTTAACTTCCCATTGAGTGTTTCTGCAGAGTTTTGGGAAATTTTCCACCCCCTTGCAACCCTGATCTGTATCCCCCCAAATGTGTATGAATCACAACATAAAGTCCAAAGACATTTTTAAAAACGGTTACGGTCCTACTTCCTAATCGTTTAGAAACAGGGTTATCATCATCTCAGTATTACGACTACACTCTGTTGAGCCAGTCCTCTTGACTCAGAGGGGCGGCCCTGAGAATGTGTTTTATTTAAGGAGCCCATTATCAAGCTAGTTCTGTCAGCATTACCTTCAGAAATAACCAGTGAGTGGTAATGTAAACTATCAAAGGTGAAATGTGTATAAGTAAAGCAAGAATCATTACAGAGTAATGGTCTGCATTTAGAGATGGTGTCCAATCAAATCATCAAGTCAGAACAGTTTTCAAAAATACAATTTGGAAAAATGACTATCGGAGTGCAGCCAGGCGAGTGCTATTCCTGAAGAAAACAGCCATGTGTTAGTTACAAAAGTAGGCAGCCTGATAACTATTTAAAGTAATGCTTACCATATATTATCTGAAACATTGCAAGATGTAAAAGTTTGTCTTGAATCAGTCCAAAATGCTCTTAACCAGACAGGGTTCAATCTGTCACGCCTCTACTCCGACCAACTCCGGCGGCATTGGAGACTTTGGGTGCTTGCTTTCAAAGTGCTGCTTAAAAGTCTTCGGGTCAGGCATTTGTGTCTAAGAGAGAGCAAACAAGTAAAATAGTTAAAAAAAAAAAAAAAAACAGAAAATATATCAAAAGAAGGCATTTGAGAAGCACAAAAAAGGAAAAAGAAGTGAAGGGAGAACAGCAAGAATTTTTCTGTTGGCTTAAGAGAGACAGTTGGTTAGGGCTGGGTGTTTCACCTCACAGTACGTACTCCAATAAAGAGGCCACGAATGACACTAGCAAGTTGTAACATTAACTACACCTTCTACCTTCCTGACACCTTTTGTTCCTCTTTGTTAAAATTGAAACAGACAAGACAAGGTTTAAAGGATCCTATAGCTGAAGAGGGATCATAGGTATAAATTAAAGGGACAGTTCAGTATTTTTTAAGTGGGGTTGTATGAGCTCCATATGGCCACTAAGTTCATTAGATGCAGTAGAACGTTCTCTCCTCTCCCTCAGTAAGCCACAGTTTGTAAGAGTCTGTTACGCAACAATAGCTGCAAACAGGGAAGTACTGTACCAAATACAAAGGGTATTTTCTCTGCCTACAAGAACTCCCATCAAAAAAATAATACCACACTTTAAGAGTACGCTACCTAGTAATTTCTTTGAGTGCATTAACTTTTTGGATAAATAAAGTTTATCTGGAGCTAACCGACTCATGTCACGTATTGTCGCGTGACGTGAGTCGGTAGCGAGGCTTCACCATGGGGGATATATGCTCATGTCCAGGTCAGACAACACAAGTCTCTTTCGTCTGTTACGATGGTCATTATGTCAGAATAGCTGATCAAACAGCCGTAAAATCCGGACCGCATTTCTTTATTAAATGAAAAACAAATAACAACACTACAAACTTCTCTATAGTAAGGATATTTTTGCTCCACTTCTGATATGTTTTGATGAGGATGTGTATTTTGGAGTGGCTCATGATCTGCAGTGCAGTTGCACCCGCCTACCACATTATCTGATTGGCCTGTAATGAATGATTGATTAATGGAATGGTTGTCCAATCACAGGCCAGGTATGTTTATGACAGGTCCTGCCCTCCCCAAACACTTTCTATGGGCTCTTTCCCAAACGGACTAGAGAAATACATTGAACAGTCCATCTGGTGGGCCAGGTTACCCATGAAGGCCAGTCCACGATTATCATGTGTTGTATAAAGCTGGATCATAGTACAAGAAAGGCTGAGGACCACTGTCCTGGATGACATTTTCATTGTTGCTTAACTATCACACACTCAACCACAGTGATCACCAACTGGGGGCCCTGGGGCGACATCTGGCTGGTATATGTTTGTTGTTTTGGCCTTTTAGGTATTTAGACAACCCAGAAAACAATTTCAATATAAACATTTTCATCAGGAATGACTTCATGTTGATCTGTTTCACTTAATTCTAACCATAAGCCAATATACAGCTGGTTTATAAAGCAGTTTAAGTATTGTAGAGTCAAACCAAGTGATGAAAAACATTACGATCTCAGAATGAAGCAGCGAAGCTGCCTCAATTGGCCTCATGTAGCTCGCAGACGTTCAGGTGCAAGGGACTGATCTTCCTATTAAAGGATAAGTTCGTTTTTTTGACACCTGGACCTTATTTTTAGGATTAAATATGCTCGTAGACTCACCCAGACAATTTTGGCAGAGCTCCGAGCCGTTTTTGAGCAATTTAGATCTATCCAACGGCATTTTTCTCTCATGCCGTAGTAGCAGACGGGGCCAGAAATTGTATTTCGGGGGGCATCAATACATGTTTCCTCTGGTCTCAAGTCCCACTCTGAGCAGCAAAGGCACTCCTCCTCTGTTGTGTTTGCCGTGCAATGTCCACAACACCACCACCAGTTAGCCCCCATTCGTGGACGTACAGTGGTTGCTTGTTCTCTGGCCAGCTGTTCGGCTCTTTCCCTCTGCATCCTCCTTTCAAATAGCTCCTCGTCGGTATATTCTGGCTCAAAACGATACGGGCATCCATTATACTCAAAGTCGTCGTCAGACACTTCTACATCAGATAAATATTCCGCCATGTTGCACAAAAATAGCCGTGTAGCCGTGTAGCCTAGCAACAACAGCGGTTCTACTCATGTTCTTGTCTATGACGTCACCAAAAGTTACCCATCCTTGTAAAGCCCCGGATGACCATAACAACAAAGTTGAGCTGACATGGTGATAACACTGGCCATTCATTTATAAAATGTAGCTGAAATGAGCGAGTTTCGCAGCAGATAATGTCTAACTTAGGGGCTTCGATTTCTGGCCCCGTTTGCTACTATGGCATGAGAAAAAACGCCGTTGGATGGATCTAAATTGCTTGAAACGGCTCCGAGCTCTGCCAAAATTGTCTGGGTGAGTCTACGAGCGTATTTAATCCTAAAAATAAGGTCCAGGTGTCAAAAAACCGAACTTATCCTTTAAAGGCAAGATACTATCATTTCCGAAAAAAAGTACTTAGCTAATCATTTATCAATTGGGCCAAAATAACGTTAAGACTATTTTAAAATTTCAAAAAATTGCCCTTTTACAGATGTAGCTGATGAACCCTGCTCTACAAGATGAAACAACTGATGTTTGCATTCAGCTGTCGGATTGGTGAAAACTCCTGCTTAAATCACGTCCTCTGACCTCGGCATTAGAAACTCAGCTAGTCATAGACACAGTGTTCCAGCACATTACTGCTGCATTTCATTGGAAATTCAGTCCAACAAAACAATACAAACACCACGTTTTGGGGAACTACTCATGTTTTGCTGTTATCAGAGAGAAGTACAGTTCATTACAGTGTTACCACTTTCTACATCTTATGGAGCTAGATTATTCAACTGTTTAAATAATACATTAAAACGTACATTATGGTTTCTAATGCAATGACTTGGCATTTGAATAGTTGTTATCTGCTGCGAGGGAGAAAAAACCAGCATGTGCAAATTACTGTCCTACAAGCATTGCCTGAATCGTTCTCTTTGGTTTCTTTACACTGAAAGGCCCTTTTCTTCACGGCAGTATACTGTATCTCAGCGCAGGAATGCAAATGTCTCTTCTGCCTCACGTTAGCTGTATCCTACAGTCATGGTCAAATGACATCATAAAGAACTATCTGCTCTGTTTCCTCCCTAAGCACATACCCGACACACAGTACAAGTGTATACTAAAGCAGCCTTAGCTGCTGCCTTCTGGTCATGGCCTTTGCTCTTTTTGATGTCAGCCTGCTTTTTGGCATTCTTCTGCTGGGACTGGAACTTCTGGTGCCCACGGGCCATCACTGATGCTTGACCTAAAGAAATGACACAGAACACTACTGAGAGGGTGGTTCACACAAGCCGACAACGTAAGACCAAAACCTTCATTAATAGTAATGATAATTACTGATAAAAGATATGAAAATAAAGACTGAAAAAGCAGGATGAAATGTACAGAGGAACAAAGCAGAACAAACTGGAGGCTCAGGGAGGTTACAGCAGTGGAGACTTCAGATCAGTCTCATCCGGTGATTGATGATGGATTTTGAAACAGATATGTGCGCGGGGCAGAGGCTGTTAAACATCCTTTAGAAGTAGGTTAATTGTCTCTTTTTGTGTCAGATGAAAAAAAGGTAATCCAATTTAAATTTCCCCCAAAGAAACTCAAACTGACAGAAGAAAACTTGAATTAGGTCATTTGCTGAGGTTCACAGTTTTAGGTGAACTTTGTGTCTGACTGGCAGTGATTAATGGAGATTAACATAATCATAATCATAAATGAAGGAAGAACATAAACATTACATTCAAGAAAAAGCACAGTTACTTAATTAACTCAAATACATGTGAAAATAATACTGAATCTACTCAAGTAAAAGTAGTAAACGGTACTCAAAGTACTGAGTATATTGAGTACACTTGACTGTGTCAAGTTTGCTTCAATTAGGAATGCAGGATATTTTTAGACTAATATTAGTATCGGCAGATAATTGCCTTTTAAAGTTTACTTTGGGCATATTGAGAATTTTGCCAGTTCTTAAAGCCCATGATATAGTCGCACAAATTGGCCATATATGTCTCATATAATGGCAGATCTTGCAAATGATACAAATGTACTATAGTGGTTTACTTCGTCACTCAAAGTCCAGTTTAATAAATCATAAGAATCATTTATTAAAGTAGTCTAGCATAGTAAGATAGTTTTAATATATCATAATAAAATATATTCCAATTTAGACCTTGTTACCTCTGCAAAGGAGGTTATGTTTTTGGTGGCGTTGGTTTATTTGTCTGTTTGTTTGTTTGTGTTCAAAATAACTTGAAAAGTTATGGATGGATTAGGTTTTTTTCTTTAGAGTGAAATCCTGTCTCTCTTTTGAATCTAGAAAGAGACTGTTTCTGCTACATTTATGTTTGTGCTGGACTACGGTGATGTCTTGTATATGCACTTGTGAGGTGAGCCAAACAAAATTTCATCAAAATGTGTCAGAAGTGGCGTGAAAATACCCTTCTATAGAGAAGTTTGTAGTGTTGTTATTTGTTTTTCATTTAATGAAGAAACGCAGTTAAGATCCGATAAAACTCCTACTGCTGAAGCGGTTACCATCTATGTTAATCCCTGTATGAGCAGTCATGTTCTTCTGCCATCTTGCTTGTAGCTCGTTCCTCCTCCTGCTCTAAAAGACGCTGATAGGGCCGTCACACTTTGGGCCGTACACAATCATTGTAGATTGGAGTTTGGTAAGATGGATCTGCCTGATTAAAGACACTGAATCAGGCTGATCCACCTGCTGCACAAGACACATCTGATCTAGTTTTTTCTTTACTCTGTACTCAGATGTCATGTCGAATTTAACTAAGAACAATGAATCCCACAAAACATACTCAGGTAACAGTAAAAGTACTGGTTTGAAACACAAAGTAAAAATTAACTAGGGCTGGGTATCTTCAGCAAGCTCACAACACGATACATATCCTGATACTGAGGCCATGATACGCACCCTGAGAATAAAATTATGGATATTTATTTTGCCATTAAACAGAATTTCATGTAGAGCAGGTTCACTGTTTGTTGTTAATTCTGGTATTGTAACTGAGATGCTCTGCTAGGTAGCCTCAATAAAGGTGATTGTATGTCACGCAAAAGTTAAATTTGTTTCTGTTAATTTATTATTCAAACTTTAAACATTTAATTTTATCCAAGTGTAAAATGTGACTTCAGAAATTCAAGGTAACACAAAAAATGCCTTACACTTTACACCTCTTATTTTAGTCGACTAAATTTACAGTAGATTTTGACGACTAAAATGTTGTGAAATTTCATCAACTAAAACTAGACTAAAATTAAAACAGTTTAGATGACTAAATTATGATTAAAACTAAAAGATATTATAGGCAAAAGACTATGACTTAAACTAAATTAAAAAGTGCTCTCAGAATTTACACGGTTCTGTAGAATCTGTACTGATACACACATCGGCAAGGAGTGCACGACGATATTTCACAGTATCTATATTTTGAGCACAGGCCTAAAATAAACTCTACCGAACTAGAGAGCGCACACCTCTGCCAAGGTTGAGTTATTGAAAATGTGGTAAGGTGCCCTATCTCGCAATGTTATCCAACCATTACAAGAAGTCCTGCTTTTCTGCATCTTGATAAATACCTAAATCTGATCACTTCTTCCTTGTGCCATGACCAACAATCACTGGTAGTTTAATCAAAATTAATGTATAACTTTTTGAGTTATCTTGGTCACAAACAAACAAAACCTTTGCAGCAGAGGTTATTACAGTAACCTGAGTAAATACTATTTTCTCTCCACCCCTGGTTGTAATCCAGGAGGATACAGCGGTACTGTGAGGTTTGTAAGGTACTTTTCCCTTTAACTTCATTAGACTTACTGGACCCGTTTTTAACAAAAAAGCTCCATTTAAAGTGATTTGATTGAAGTACAGTCCTTTAAATTCTACTCTCTCCCTATCCAACATGTCCTTGGCTAACGTAATTCGACGGCTGTGGTCATTTATCAACACCAAGGCACTCTGGCTTTAACAAAGTAGACCTGCATCTGTTACAAACACCAAATCAACATCACAAATCCTCAAATAAAACGACATCATGTGTCTGACTTCCACCTTGTTGGAGAGATGAGTATCCTGTTAGCCGTTTGCTACTGCTAAAGCTTGGTTAGCTTAAATGATACAGAGAGACACAAACCGAAAGAAATGAAATAAACAAAAGTGCCACAAACTGAATGACTTACCAGTTAATAGTTAATGAAAAAATTGAAAAGACAGCCCCAGAATATATTTAAAACAAACGCTAATTCAGTTCCTCCGGATGCTCCGCCGCTTACAGCGATGGTTATCGCTTCACACTACTGCGCATGCGCGGTGTAGACTGTGACGCATTCACGGACTCTCAAGCAACGTTCAAGAAACGAAACGTGGACGATGTAGTCAGTGTGCATTTATTATAACACGTCGAGGCAGTCGCTTTAAACGCTACTTGCAAATACGTTAACAAATTTATAACACCACCACCCAATGCGAATCCAACATATAACATCACGTTGTCGCCTGAATGCTTGCATTGGGGTCCCGGCCATTTTTGTAGTCCCGTGCAGTTTTTTTAGGAACCAACCTTTAAACATAGCTACAACACTTTACAATTCAAAAGTCGTTTTTTTCAGATGCGTTAAATTGCTTCAAAATAAACCTTGAAATCTTATATGCATATGTTCATCACAAACCTTATTTCCGGCATATATCCACTTTTCTAAAATCCCAAATACAGTGTTTAACAAATTTTATTAGACCACCAAGTAAGGTTTATGCAACAGTTGCCCTAAATTAACAACAGTAACTACCAACACCTTTTTTATGTTTCTGTAATTGTTTATACACCACTATGTAGAACATCTTTAACTGAAATTATATCTTAATGGTAAAATATTATTGTTTTTCATGAATTTTCAAATGTACTTTTTTACCAAAAAAAAAGATAATCAGGAAATTGTAAAGCACGTTACTAATTCTCGATCAAGATGTCAAATTTTAGTTATTTACTTGAATTCCTAACCAGAAAAAGTAGTTTTAACGGTTGAATAATAGGGTAGCATGGATTTCTCCAGAGTATGCATATTCTCCCCGTGCATGTGTGGGTTCTCTCTGGGCACTCTAGTCTCTCACAGGCCAAGGCATTAGGTATTATTGTGAAGGTGAATGGTTCTCTGTCTCTCTATGTGGCCCTGTGATCGGCTGGTGACCAGTCCAGGATGCTCGTGGAAGTCAGATTCATAATCTCAACTATACTTTCCTGTTAGAATAAGGTTTGAATAAATAAACTTGTTGAGACATATTTAACACCTTTGTTTCTTTTACTATTATAACAACAAACCTTTGAATGCAGGATTTTTCACACTCCACCTTCACAATTTACATCATAACCACCTAGTCTAAAGTAAGTTATACAAGTTTCCCTTTCACAAAACTGCTTTATTTTTTTTTTTTTTGTACATTTCTTCAAAGTCAAAGGACCTTGAAACACATAATTTCACATCAAATCCAACACAGCTTTTGCATTATGAACCCTGGGGTTTCTCTGCCATTCATTACCTCCGCCAAGGAGGTTATGGTTTTGCCGGCATGTTTGTTTGTCTGTTTGTTTGTTAGCAAGATTACGCAAAAACTTCCAGACAGATTTTGCTGAAATTTTCAGGAGATGTTGGTAATGGCCCAGCTCAAAATGATTAGATTTTGGTGGTGATCCAGATAACCACCATTAACGAACAATCGTTTTTGCTCAATAACTGTCTAACTAATAATGATATCAACATGATTCTGAGTGCTTTGTGTGGGTTTTCGGGGTCAAAGAATCAAATTATGATGGTAACTTTATCACTGAACTATTGCTTATAGATATAACAGCAATATGTGAGTTACCTTAGGGGTTTGCACTCTCCGAGTGCTTTCTAGTTAAAAAAGGAATTGACTTCCACAGTACTCTGACACAGAATAATCATGCAGAATTTAGTGTTTTACTTGCTAAAATACATATCAAAGCAAGATCTTTGCGATTGGTTTTCTCATGTCAAAAAATGTAGCAGGGAACTGGCCATATGTTGTAACTCATAGGTGAAGTAAGATGTAATTTAGGGGTTGCTTCAGTCCCTTGCAAGGGTCTAAAATTACCTATGAGAGAAAATAAAATATTGTTACCCTCTTGATGGCCAAACTTGCCTATCCCTGAACTAATCAGTAATTTTCAGGTGTCAAATCACATCTTAAAGAGAAAATTAATTCCACTCTGGGTAAAGTGAACCATCACATTTAACAAAGGTCTGCAGCCATCTTAACTTAAGAGGATAGTTCAGTGTTTTTAAAGTATGGCTGCATCAGGTACTTGACAACAGTTGGTGAAGTGTCTGAAAGGGCTCCCAGCAGTGCTGCACCTTTAAGGAGATGCAGCAAGGTCCACACCATCAGTAACCCTGTGCATCCACATTTAAAGAGATGACAAGGTCACTTGAGTAAAAATCACTCATATGTGATCCAGTATATGTTTTTTCTGCTGTTGTATGGGCCCATAGACCAAAACAGCAGTTCAGCAAAATCAGTGCACACAGGCTGAGGAACACATTGCTATGAGCTGCATCATAAAATAGTTCCAAACACAGAGACTTCCAGCAGGTTCAATAAAGCACTCTGAAACTTTTCACCCTGGCACAGTTTTTATGTAAAACTTACACAGTCAGGGGGAATTACTGGACCTACCCATAGCAGTGTACCATAGCAGAAGTCTGAGCTCGGTGGGAACCCTTCAGTCACTTCACCTGATACAACCCAACTTCAAAAATATTGAACTATTCCTTTAAGATCACCATTCATCCCTTAAAAATCAGTCACATCCATGTCTCACGCTTCTGCTTGTTCTACCATCAGCATGTTTAGGTTTTCCTCATTAGCTCATGCTCTTTCTCCTCTGATTATCAATGGGAGGACGTCTGATCTATCTGTGTAGTTGTCTAACCAATGAGCAGAGTAACTTTGGTTTCCTCATGTTCCTGCCTCTCCAGATGAGAGGAGCTACTTTTTCTCAGTGGACAGAGATCCAGTCAGTGCTGGAAACATTTTAGATTCTGATTAGGTATTCACCTTGACCTGACATCAGAGACATGCGTTACAGCCTTGTGTGCAGGATCACAGATGATTTGATTGGCTGTTTGTCTGTGCAGCCAAATTAAGCCAACCTCCAGTACGCCTACTGCTTCAGTCTCACACACAAACTTACCTGCACCAACTAGAAAGTCCAGTTTCTCAAGGAAGATGTAGAAAACACTCTGTAATCCTAGAGGCAATATGGAGACAAGCAGGTAAGTGCAAATTCTAAATAATATTAGTGGTAACCTCTGTCAGTGAGACTTTAAAAAGTTTTAAATATGCATAATTATTCTGTAAGTTTGTTTAAATTAGCAGAACATTAACAGCTAATGCCAAAAAAAAATCAATAAAGAAAACATGCTCTCTATCATTTCTCTCATAAACAAGAATTTGGCAAAAGGTGCCCTCATCAGGCTAGAGTTAAGACACCTTGAACTGCATGATAGGTACAACAGTAAAACTGAGTTATTCATGGATGTGCAATGATTTAATATACATCTCACCTGTCATCAAAACTGCAGGATATTACATTGAATCTTGATTATTTCTGAAGCTATTATGACTGCAGTGGACTTTGACTTAAAATTTAGTGGAGAGGCAATTTTGCATTACAATAACAATCAGGTAGGGGTGTAATAAAATATTGATATACCAGTTTATAATGATATTATGTGGGGCAACACCGATTCAATATCCTTGTGCAACATTATTATTTTTTTAAATAATTTATTAATTCATTTTTATTATTTGCATTTTAGTGCAGCCTCTGGCCACTAGTTGCTAGCAGACATTCAGCCATTCCTCCCCCTCTCTCTGTTACATTTATTGCTATTACTGGCGATAAATGAAGTTTATAAATATTCAGCTTGCATGTTTTATATAAATATAACTGATTAGAGACTGTATTTTTAAGTAATACAATATTGTAGAATAAAAAAACACTTTTTGTGAAAAATATAAAGTATCAGCCTGTTTATAGCATCACAATGTATTGTGATATATTGTATTGTCACCCATGTATCACAATATTTACCCCTAGTCCTTTGTCAAGAGCCGCCCTATTCAGGAAGTGATGCAGTATCAAGCCCCACCTTCCTTAGTGACTGTTACCAAGTTGCTAACTTGTTTCTGGGCAAGGTACTTCTAAAATGTAGTAAGCTAAGTTACCAGTTACTCGTGAAAAGCATCAGCTTCACTACATTAAAGCTACAGCCTGGTGAAAAGTAGTCAAGTTACAGCAACACAAGAAAAGCAGCTCTCTGCATCCAAGCTATATGCACCAGGTGCATATAGCTTGGATGATCTGTTTTGCAGATATCGTCATCACTATTATTATTATCACTATTGTTATAGTTTTTTGCGCCGTTATTACATACAACCAAAAAGCATACAACTGATGCTTTTCTGCATGTTTGTTGGACTGTTCTGCTTGTTTCAACCATCAACCATCTGCTATAATTGTTTCTGTTGCATCTGCTTAATTTGCCTTTTCAATGATTAATGTCACTGTGTAGTTCTGCTCCTGTAAGGTTCCATATACATAAGCCTTATTTACGCATTTAATGACTGACTTAAACAAAAATCAATCATGTTGGAAGTAATTAAACAAGCGTTTAACTGTCCAAACCATGTGTTTAAAATGCCTCTCAAAAGCAGACTGAAATAATTTTCTAATAACTGAAATCATGTTTTGTGGGTAAACAGTCTGATAAACAGTCTGCACACCGTTAAATACCAACAAAACAAGCTGATAAAGTTTCCTAATAAATAATAACATGAGACTGCTTATCTTACCTCATTGGTTCACCTTGTTCCTGTCTCCCCTAATCTCAAACCAATTTTTCTGTTTCCTCATGAGTTGTGCTCCTCTTCTCTGGTGATGGTAAGCTAAATACTTGTTTGTTTTGTGAATACTGTAGTGAATCATCTCTGTGCATGTCCAGGCTCATGAGTTCAGCTGCAGCACGGACTCTGGAGGTGTAAAGGATTAGACTGTGATCATTTTGGAAAACATCGTGGCCACACACATCATTTCCTGATCCTTAAAGTGTTCTAGGCTGTGACAGAGCTCTCCTGCTGCTCTTCCTCTCTAAAGAAGGAAACGTGTAGCTTGTTTAGACACAACCGCACTGCTTGATCAATAAAATAATAAAAAACTACTGAAAAGCTTTTTGACCCAGAAAACAGCGACGCTTCCACGAAGCTGCTGGAAAATGTAATTAAACTACTAACAACGTTTTTTGTAGTGATGTTACTGCCCATCACTGCTGCTACATCTCTGCCACACCAGCACCCTGCAAAACATGTTTTTTGTATCAGTCACATCAGCCACATAGTTCTCCTGATTAGGGATAGGAATTGCTAATATTTTTTTGATACCAATGCCGTTATTGATTCGGCTTATCGATCCAATTTTTCAGTGATTCCATGATTGATTCCTGTGGATTTTGGTCTGTGGAAAGTTAGCACATGTCCATTTTCAGTGGAAACAAGTGCTTAAAAATGTCACTCCTAATATTCAGTGCTGTGCTGCATAGATGAATGCTTCTGCAAGTGTTTCCATCCACTTAACATTTTGCATTGAGTGTTTTGTTGGAAAATGGAGCCACAGTTTTGCCTACTTCTGCCTCCTGTCAGCCATGATTACATTTTTGACTTCTTTGCTGTCATTTCTTCCGACCGCCTCTGATTATAGAGGGACATCGTTGATTTGCTAGGCATGTGGAACAAAGTAGGAGAGAACTGATACAGGAATTGATAGACAAAAAGACTAATGATATTGATTACTTAGAGAAATGTGATTGATTCTCAACTGGAATTGTTTTTTTGATGCCCTTCCCTACTCCTGATAACTCGTGTCATACTATGGTGACATTTTTGTTAACTCATTGTTGGTCTTTCCACCTTTGCTTAAAATAATCCAGCAACAAAATGGAATATTGTGCTGTTGGCGTCATTTTGTGAGTGATTTAAGCCTCATTTTACCACCTCTGTCTTCTGCCCCCATGATTACTTCTCCACTGTCAGCGGAACTGACTGCCTCTTTTGAGTATATGACATTCATTTTTTTTATGCAAGGCAAGTGAAACTGAGTGGAAGGCAATGAAAAATTAATTGTTAAAGTCCTCAGCATCAGGACTTCTCCACCTCTTCCTCTTTGTAGTGCCAGTAGCTGCTTGAATAAGCTTGTTCCCGTGGCCCCTCTGGATAGACCTACCAGTGTGATGTCCTAATAGGAGTGGGAATCAAAAACCAATTGCAGCTGAAATATGATAATAACTCCCTCAAGGAATCAATATCATTGGTCTTTTTGCTTAAAAATTCCCACATCAAATCTTTCCACTTTGTGCTGCGTGCTTTGCAAATCAAGGATGTCACTTTCTAATCTGAGGCAGTCATCAGAAATGCTAACAAAGACGTCCAGAATTATTGCACGAGTTGTCATAATTGTGGCTTTTTTTTTTTTTTTTTTTTTTCTTCAAAAAGATGCTTACTGCACAACTTTCACTAAGTGAAATCACCAGCAACTTGCAGAAGCTTTTATCTATGCAGCACAACATTGAATATCAGGAGTGACACGTGTTTGACATTGTTGCCTCCGAATATCTAAGTTGGTTAAAATTTTTGGACACAGAAAACCAGCAGAAATTGATAAGGGAATTGTTAAAGAATTTGAATTCTAAGCAGAAATAGAGGCATTGGTATTAATAATATTGTATCAATTCTCTTTCCTCTGTCCTGCCATTGTTTCATTGTCAATATTAACCTTTTGGCACAGGATAGCTAACCCAGTGCAGAGCAGAGACCGTAGAATGAATGCAGAGTTGTTGACAACATGGCGCTGAGCTGCGCTGAACTGACCAATTATCACAGAAGATTTGCAAACCAATCAGAATTGACTGGGCCTTTAAAGAGACACGAGCTTAACGGAGACAGAGAGAGAATACAGCACTATCAGGGGTACTCTTTCTTTGAAAACTAGACTTTTTTAAACACGAGTGATTGTGAAAATACCCCAGTTGTCATCAAAAATGAATATGTGAACATAATTTAAGCCAAATGTGACCTCTTTAAGCAGAAAGGCAATTGATATCTATTCCTCAAACCTGATCGTCAGCTGGAACCGGTTCTCAAGTCCCACCCTTAAGCATGAAGGAATAATTATTTTGCTGTGGTTACCTTAGATCAGTTCCGATGTGCTTGTTCTGGGATCTTATGTCTTCTTGTCAGACTCTGTAAATGTCTCAAAAATGAATCAATTAACCCTTGCAACTCTTTTCTAACAATGCATGTAAAACCTCAACCCAAGCCTCAGCTGTAAAGAGAAAGAATTCAAAGTAGGCCAACAAAGCCACAAAAAAACTATTTACACATTCATACTTGTGCTTTTTTATATTTTTATTTATTAGTTTTTTTGCTCCATGGAGTTAGTTGTGCCACTTTTGGATGCAATTAATGTCTCAAATGTTACAACAGGGCCACATCAAATCTCTCCCACTTCTCTTTTAATTCTTTTTGGAAACTGACAGGTTTCCATTGTTTACTTTACCTGCCTTACCTGATTGAATGCTGCTGTCAAGAAAACAAGAAAAGTACAAATTGGGCATCTGATTGGTCCATAGACTGAAAGGAAGTTTTCACTTTCTCTAAGTCCAAGTGAAGGTCTTATAAAGGCACTGCTAGATTTTTCTTCCAGAAAATGTGATTAAAAAAGCGTCAATTATAGATTTATCACTGTGAATCCACTAATTTATTTCTTGAAAAAACACTCTGTACTTCATGGCTGAATTAAAAACTTAAAAAAAGTTATATTTGACTTGGAGCCCCTAAAAGTTGACAAAAGAGTGAGCTTCCAAACACAATTGTCCAGGTAAAGATTCACTTTTTTTGAGATATAAGTAAACAATGTGAGTTTTTCTGCTTGGGGGCGTGTCGATCTCAAGCAGTTGGCAGGGTTAAAAGTACCTGAATTTGGATGTGAATTAGTTAAGCCATCTGTTCAGAGACAGTGAGGTGTCAGAGGTTCAGACTTTAGGAGATCACTGGTGTAAACCGCTCCAGACTAAGGAGGTGGTTAGACTTGGTGAGAAACAGCCTGAGGCGGACTCAGTGGCTTGGCAGAGGAAGTCTCTGTTGCAGACAAACTGGCTTCAGAGGTCTGACATGGCAGCTCTGTCATTCTCTCAGTAAACGGCTGGTTGTGGTGATCCCAAATGAAGAACTGGCGCCCTCTCGCAGAGTGTTCAGCACCGAGGATGAGGCTTGGAGGAGCTGCCTGGAGAACCCACTGTCTGCTGCCACTAAGGCCATGATGAGCATCAATGAAGATGAGGACAGTGCAGCAGCACTGGGACTTCTGTATGACTACTACAAGGTATGTGGACAGCCCTGTATTACACTCAAACTGATTATGTTTTTTAAAAAAATGTTTTTATATTTTCTCCTTTTAAAGGGAGACATTTCTCCCTTTCTTCTGTTTAGCTGTTAAAATCATGGAAATCCACATAAATCACACTTTTTTCTGTCCATTAATGGATGCTGATTTATATCTTCACTAATCTCACGATTTGATTTGATTATGTTTTTCAATTTGATTCAATATCACGATGATACACAGTGAGTAGTATTCTTATTTTTTATATTACTGCACCAGGCTACGTTTTAAATAAAAAGATACAAGGTGTCAGATAAATATGAACTAATTTTATCAACCAAAAATTGCTTTTTAGATCAACTGCAGCAAAAATACCTTTTCATGGTTAACCAAAATAAATATTTTTCACAGGTATCATCTTCTTATACTTTTTTTTTTCTTTATCAGAAACAAAAGTGGCCCTGAAGTGTAGCAGCAGCCTCTGCAAGACTGAACCATTGTTGACCATCTCTGCATCAATGCATCTTCATATACTGTACATATGCATGATGATGCATGGATTAAAAGATTATTTGTGACACCCCTACTTTCAGCTAGCCCTTAGCTGAGTTGCTGTTTACTTTTGTTTTCAAGACCAGAATCAAAAATCAGCTTAATTACTGGATTGGGAAGGGAAAGGACACAGCCTTGTTCCCGTAATTAAAAGAAACTACATTTTGCACTTCCCAAGGTCAAAAGTATATGGGATTTTAGTTTAGCGTAGTACCTGAAAAAAGGTTGTGCATACAAGATTTGAACATTTCACCTGAAATGATAATACACATCTGATAAAACCTGATTTGAATATTATTATGTTGTTGTGTGTTTAAAAGGATGGTTGTTAACAAACTGCTTATAAGGACTACAAAAATGGCCAGTGCGCCTAATGCATATCTGATTGTTTTTAATAATCACTAATTCACATACAAAAGCCACAAGCATAAAAACCAGCTTACTTAATTAAGAGGACATTATCCAACAAAAAATGTCAGTATGACGTTTTACTGGAAATACTGTAACTGCCTTTAGGTCGCAATGCCATGGTGTAATTTCATAATAGCTTAGATTTTCACTCTATATGATTACAATTTAGCTTAAAAATGATAAAAGTGCATAAGTTTCATATTTTTTTGTTTGCTACAGATTTTTTTTTTATCAGCAATGATGTAAGTGCACAGTGAATAATCACACACGCTTTTAGTCAAGAGAACCAGCACGGGTAGGTCTAGCATACTGCAAAATAACAGCTGTCATAAAACTTACCACTACCAATCACAGTAGGTTGTATATACTGCCTACTTGTTAGTAGTATGTAGTGGGTGGGTACAAAACGGCCATAGTATTTTATAATAAACCATAAAACGTCACTTCTAGTTAACGTAATAGTTCCAGTTTTTCAAGTATTTTTCACCTTTCTGTTTGCATGTCTCAGGAAAAAAGTCATTTTTTCCAGGATGTAGTCCTCCAAGATACCTTGTCTTCCTGCTGCCAGCCTGTAGCATTTGTAGTAAATATCTGTCCTGTCTTTAAGCCCAGCTGGTACAATTCCTGAAATGATTATGATTTAATGAGAAAAATTCATGTGGGAGTATCAGTATGTCTGTCTTCATTTATAATTACTCTTGGGTTTTCCTTACAGGTTCCCAGAGACATGAAATGTAACTCCAGTGGTGTTAAAGCCACAGAACCTTCTACCATCGGACCGGACGACTATGGGAGCTTGGAGATTCTAGATCAACAGCTTCAGGCTCTCGGATCAATGCCTGTCAATCTCTCCCTTAACAACAGCAGCACCAGAGTATATCCAGATTCCAAGTATGAAATGTCATCTCTCACAGGACATGTCAGAGATGTAGATAAAGGTGGAGGTGGAGCAGCGCTGGCTTTGGTCAAGTCGGAGGGCCATAAGTCCTGTTCACAAGAATCCCACAGAGAAGAACCCAGTGAGCAGATGGGTGTGGTCTATGAGCGGAGCCACTATGATTTGCCCCTCGCTGCATACCCTAAAGATGAGCAGAGGAGCTCTCCAGACAGCTTGTATGAGGAAGGAGAGGTATGTCTGTCGTCAAATCCATCCGTCTGTCTTTTGATCACTGCTCATATCAAAGTGTTCAATGACATCTGCTTGAACACAGACAGCGGCAGAACTTCTGTCTTAACATTGTTGGCCTTCAGTGCTGCATTTGACATTGTGGACCACAGTATGTTACTTGACCCACTGGAGAACTGGGTGTGATTCTCTGGAACAGTCTTCTTACCTGAAGGACAAGGACTATTTTCAAAAAAACATCAGAGTAGAAGAAATTACAGGTGGAGTTCCCCAAGGCTCCATCCTGGGACCTCTTCGGTTTATGTTCTTCCACTGGCTCAAATTATAAGAAACAACTATAAGTTACAACAACTATGCTGATGACACACAGTGTTAATATCACAGTGTCACCATGAATAAATGTGCCATAATGTCCTTGGCCCATTCCTGACCTATCCTGAAAAGTTCAACAATTATGAGTTATCCTGTTCACAAACAGTAGCCAAAACATGACCTCTTTAGCAAAGGTACTTAAGTAGAACATGGACAAAACTGGGAAAGTTGATTTTGGACCCAAGAAGAGTGATCAACAGTCAGCACACAGCTTCAGGTATTACAATTAAAAACCACAGATCAGGACAGACATCTGCATTCAGTCAAGGTCCCAGACCTTGACTCTCAAAACCCCATTAAGACCATCACAATGTTGGCTTACTATCACCTGAAGAATATTTCCAGGATTAAAGAACTTATGTCCCAGCAGGACCTTGAAAAACGGATCCATGCATTTTTCTTCAGTCGATTAGATCACTGTAATAGTGTCTGACCACAAAGTCCAAGCAGCTGCAGCTGATCCAAAATGCTGCTGCTCGAGTCCTCACTAGGACCAAAAAAGTGGATCACATCACTCCAGGTCTGAGGTCTTCACACCAGCTTCCTGTCCCCCAAAGGACAGATTTTAACATACTCCTGTTAGAAAATATAAAGTGCTTACTGGTTCAGGGGCCATATGCATCAGTGACCTCCATTTATCATGTGAACCATCCAGACCACTTAGGTCCTCTGGTACTGGTCCTGCTCTCGGTCCGCAGGGTCAGAACCAAACATGAAGAAACAGCTTTCAATTTCTATGCTCCACAGATCTGGAACAAAATTTCAGAAAACTACAGGTCTGCTGAAACTATTAGTTCTTTTAAATGAAGGATAAAGACTCATTTGTTTACAGCTGATTTAATTATCTATTTGAATTTACATCACTGCACTGTAACTTTTAAAATGATTTAGCTCAGTGTTTCTTCTCTTTTTATCTTTGTATGAATTTCTTTTTTGTCTTTTGCGGTTTCATCAATTTTCTGCTAAAGGTTATATTCTGTTGTGTTTTTCCTTCTTCCCCATGTTCTGATGTATTGTGTAAAGCGCTTTGATTTGCGATGTTGCCAAAAAGTGCTAAACAAAAAAGCTTGCCTTGATCATGTATCGCCTTTGGATGTATGATATTGGATTTTTGCTGATGAGCAGATACTAGATAGCAGATCAGGCCGACTTCCGTCTTGGATCCCCGCTTCTTGGTCCTTAAGATTATTTTACCAGATTATCCTCTGAGGTCTGTTAGAGTCATTTTATCCTCTCAGAAGCAGATTGGACCGTCTTGACTTGAAATTGTAAATACTCAACATGTTCAGTATTTACGATCAGAAGTCCTGATGTGTGTGGAGTGCACCGAGGACAGCCGAGCACGTCCTCTGTGTTTGTCACATGGGACGGAACAAAGCCAATCAGGGAGCAAGCTGGCGAATGGTAGCAAATTTAGCCATGGCAACAAGAGTAAAGACGAAGCATAAAGTTAGACAGACTTCAAAATGGAGGTCCAACTCATTGATTTGTGAAAAAATCGAAGCGTCTAAACAGCTAGCTGCATTTAGCCTCTTGACCTTGTCTGCCATGTTTGTTTACATTAAATTTGCGTGTGATCACAAGCTGTGAGAGCAGAGGTGCTGCCTTCTCGGTAAATAAATTGGTTGGTTTGTGGTGTCCTGTTTCTCTCTCCTTGTGACTCACCACACACTGCAGAAGCAAAACTGATAAATCTGACACCATCTGTCTTCTTGTGTGGCTCATTCACTGTTTCAACATCAGATACGATTTTAAAAATCTTTATGTGTGTCACAGGTCTTAGTAAAAATGACCCGGTTCTCTCATTTTGGCTACGTATTTGTGTGAGAAATTTAAGTGGACCAAGGAAAACAACATTTCATTCTCTAATGGAAAACACTATTGTTTTTAAAATGTAAAAGTTCAATAATAATAGTGTGAAGCATTGTGCTCCATTCAGACATTTTATGGGTATTACAGCCAATGTAAGTGATACATATGGCTGATATATATGGCCAAAATTTCAGCAGAATGTTTTATATCTGCAGATACCAATATTCCACTTCATAAGCTACTATCAGCCTAACCAATATTGTGCTGATAATATTGTGCATCCCTTCTTTTATAATCATAATTTGTTATTTCTAACAGATGTACCATGAAAGCCCCTCCTCAGGGGTTGAGGAGCTCCACTACAGCCAGCCAGGGTGAGTTTAAGCTGAAAGAGATGTGGGGGTGTCATTCATACAGATTTTTGACATGTTTTGTTGATTAACTACAAAGCAAGTGGAAATAATAAACCAAACTATCAAACTAGTACCAATGAGACCAATGGCTTATAAAACGTGAAGAAAAAAGGACACTGTGCTGTAGTCTAACTTAATGCTCAGAAGTAAATGCTGTGTATCAGTCATTATTTCAGACATGGTGGTATTAGGGCTGACTCATATGGACTAAAATTTTACATCTTGATCTTTTTAAGCTGAATGCTGATATTTGATGTTTATGTTAATATTTTTTCCAGTTGCATAAAAAAAACACAGGTTAATGAGGCTTAAAATATGATTGATTGAATGCATTTAGGGCTGTAAATGTTTGAGGTCTGGGGTTGCAGCTCATCCTTTTACACAATCATCATATAATATTTTGTGGCAATAATGTGAAATGTGGGCAAGAGTCATCATACTCAAGAATTATTTTTGCAAAACAAACAAACAAACATCCTGCTGCTCATCTGAGATGTTCAACAGGTTTGAACTCTCATTCCTTTCCCCAATGTTGGCACTGCTGACAGGACTGTTGTTAGTAGACATGGGAACTGATTAGATTTCATTAATGCAAATGCTGCATATTTGATTCAGCTTACTGACCCGATCCTTTAATGATTCCCTAATTGCACTGATGCTTCTGAATGTTGCCACTGTTTTCACCCACCAAATGTTGTACAGTAAACAACATGTCAAAACATAAGCCACAATTTTGACCACCTCTGCCCCGTCATGATTATTTTGTTTACTTCTTTGTTATCATACCCACTAACTGCTTCTAATGACATTCTGGGTTTGCAAGGCATGATGGGAAAAGTGGAAGGAATTTACAAAGGAATTGATAAGCAGAGAGACTAATGGTTTTGATTCCTTCTCTGAATTGTTATCAATTCTCTACTGGAATAAATTTTTGGTTTCCATCCCTAGTTGTAAGTGAGCGGGGAATGGGATGGGCTGTTGTGTTTCTTTAATTTTGCTCTTGTGAAGAGAAGAACACATTCAAGAGAATAACCCAAAATGGTGGCTTGTTTATTGTTATTTTTGTGCATGCTACTGCTGCAGCGTAAAAACAGAACGCGAGCCACTTTGTAAAACACACTATCAGCTTTACATGTTGGAAGTGAAGCGAAAATATCCTTTCTGTAGAGAAGTTTGTAGAGTTGTTGTTTGTCCTTCATTCAATAAAGAAATAAAGAGATGTGGTCCAGATCTGACAACATGGCTACTGAGGGTGTTAGCATCTATGCTAATCTCTGCACATGCAGTCACTTCCTGTTGTTGTCTCACTCGTAGCTCCCACCTCGCCCTGTTTTAAAGGACTCTGATTGGGCTGTGCCTTTTTGGGCTGCTTAAAATTGTTGTATATTGGAGTTTGGCAATATGGATCTCCCTGATTACAGACACTGAATCAGGCAGATCCAGTTGCACTGCAAGGTTACATTTCAGCCAGTGATTTTTTTGTTGTGTTTTTAGTGTTTTGAAATTGTTTATGGTAATAATCGAACATTAGATGTAGAGCACTGTGCAAAATAATAGGCCAGACTTGGATACTTATATAAACATGATTTAACAACAAAGTTTTTCCTAAATATGCCTCAGCTGTTACAGTGACAGTTTCCAGTACAGTCTGGAGGCCAGCATGTCACTTCGGCCACGGCAGGGAGATGGACCCATGGCTTACCTGAACAGGGGCCAGTTCTATGCTTTGACACTGTCGAAGACCCACCCCCCAAAAGCCCTACATCAGCCCAGAGGAAAAGTGCGAATGAGTGGACTGCCGCACAGGCCTGATGGGAGCCGATACAGTAGTGAGCAATGCACCATGGGAGACTCTGAGCTGCAGGAGAACAGTGTTGTGCAGGTGAGGGAGGGATGATGGTACATTTAAGGGGACACAAAGGTAAAAGTAAAAAACTGTTTTCTCAGTAACTTTGTTATTCTTGTATATATATACACCACAAGTACATCTAGTAAAGCAGAATATCATGGAAAAGTTCATTTTTTATGTAATTTCAAACCCCAATTCCAATAAAGTTGGGACATAGTGTAAATAAAAGCGTAAATAAAACAATACATTGATTTGAAAATCCTTTTCATTCTCTTTTTATGTGAATACAGTACAAAGACAAGATATTTAATGCTTAAATTGATCAACATTTTTGTCTTTTTGCAAATATTTACTCATTTCTAAATTGAATGCATGCAAAATGTTTATAGAACTGAGACATTGGCAACAAAAGACAGAGAAATTTGAGGAATACTCAAAAAACATCAGTTTGGATCATTCCACAGGAGAACAGGTTGATTGGAAACAGGTGAGTGACATGACTGGGTATAAAAGAAGCATCTCAGAAAGGCTCAGTCACTCACAAGCAACAATGGGGCAAAGTTCACCATTTTGTGATCAACTATGTGAGCAAAAAGTCCTTTGTTCTAAAAACAGCCTTTCTCAATGCACAGTAGCAAGGAATTTAGGGATTTTGTCATCTGCGGTCCGTACTATTAAAAGATTGCCTGTGACCTTTGATCCCTTAGACAGAACTGCTATAAAAAACACGATACAAAAAAAGGATGTTATCACGTGGGCTCAGGAACACTTCAGAAAATGATTATCAGTGAACACAGTTCAGCACTACATCTACAAGTGCTACTTTAAACACTACCATACAAAGCCAAAGCCAAAGCCAAATATCAACAACACCCAGATTCTCTGCTGCCTTCTCTGGGCCCATGCTCATCTGAGATGGACTGGTGCAAAGTGGAAAAGTCTGCTGTGGTCTGATGAGTTCAAATTTCAAACTGTTTTTGGAAATCATGGATGTTGTGTCCTCCGGGCTAAAGAGGAAAGGGATCTTTGCTCTGTTATCAGAGCAAAGATCAACAGCCAGCATCTGTGATGGTATCAGGGTGTGTTAGTGCCCATGGCATGGATAACTTGCACATCTGTGAAGGCACCATTAATACTGAAAGGTACATACAGGTTTTGGAGCAACATGCTGCCATCCAAGTGACGTCCCTGATTATTTCAGTGAGACGGTGGCAAGCCACATTCTGCGTGTGTTACAGCAGCGTGGCTTCAGAGTAAAAGAGTGCAGGTACTAGACTGTCCTGCCTGGAGTCCAGACCAGTCTCTCATTGAAAACGTGATGCATTATGGACCACATAATACAACGGAGACCTCAGACAGCTGAACAACTAAAGTCGTACGTCAGGAGGAAATGGGGGAGAATTCCACCTTAAAAGCTTCAACAATCAGTGTCCTCAGCTTCAAAAGGCTTATTGAGAGTTATTTAAAGGAAAGGAGATGTAACACAGCTGTAAACATACCCCTGTCCCAGCTTTTTTGGAATCTGCTGCAGGCATCTAATTCAAAATGAGTTCATATTTGCTTAAGAAACAATGAGGTTTATTACTTCAACATCAAATATCTGGTCTTTGTAGTGTATTCAATTAAACACACTACAATAATACATGTAATAAGTAAAAACATACACACACATTTAAGCCTTTTTATTTAAATATTGACAATTATGGTACTTTGCTCAGGGAAAATCATAAATCCAGAATCTATGAATATTGAAATATTAATTGTTTGGCAGCTGCCTACTACTCATCTATTTGCTCTGATGCCTCTCACCTATAATTCTGAAAATGCCCCATTGAGTTTGTCTTCTTCAGGTCAGGTGAGTTTGCTGGTCAGCAGAACAGCTACTCAAAGCTTTGACTTTAGTTAGCATTATAGCACTCCAGCTCTCAGACCCCAAAGTCAGTGGAATTTTAGAATAGCCTGAAATGCAATGAGGTCCATGATAAACACATACATTTGAGATTTTAATGTTTTATGTAATGCATCTGGCATCGCTGTGCTTTTAAAGGGCCAAATGTTTTGTGTTTTTAAAGGATAGTTGCTAACAAACTACTAACAAGAACCACATAAAAGGCAGAAGGCCCTTCATTCATTTTCTGTCCTTTTTTATATACAAGAACCCATGATAGCAAAAACCACAAGAAACAACTTAATCAGGTCATATGATTAGGAAGAAATTGTCAAACAAAAGGTTTCGGGGTCAAGTTATATGCTGAAAGTGAGGTAACTGCTTCTAAGATGAACCACCATGTTGAATTTCCATAGCAGCTTTTTACTCTTGACGATTAAGTTTAAGCCTAAAAACTTGTGAAAGTTAAATTAAATGCAACATTTACTTTCTCCTTTTTGAACTTTGAAGAAGTCCCTGTATGTGTTTCTCTCTTTCATAAGGTGAATATTGTGTTTTCTGTGCCTTTCTCTCAGAGTGTGATCATGGTTGTCTTTGGAGAAGACAAATGCAGAGACGAGCAGCTGAACAATTGGAAATACTGGCACTCCCGGCAGCACACAGCCAAACAGAGAGTCCTGGATATTGGTATGATGATCCCTGTTTTCCTCCAGTGACAAGCATGTCTCCTATCAGTGTCAAAATGAAGTGTACAAGCTGTATTGAGAGTGGGTCCAAACAAACGTCAGGTTTTTTACACTGCAAACTTTTAGTTGAAAAACAGTAACATGGCATCAATCCTGGGTTACCCTCTTGGACAGTCCTGCAGTGTTTTCTAAACTGAAGCGTCTCACAGTTTGAAAACTGTCAGTCTTCAGCTCCAGCCGAGCTCCGCAGGGAGACAGCCAGTGAATCTGCATTTGCATAGACGTTGACAGGAGGAATAGGTGGGAGCCTGGACTGGGGCCATATCCTGTTTGAGCAGCATGAGACAGGCCTCAGCCTGTGGTGGAGAAATTCACTGGAATGAGGCAGAGATGTTCAGCACTGATGGTTTTATGTGTCACAAGTTCATACTAGTGCAGCGGTGCAATATGCTGCACATCTAACCAGGTTGTATCACATGGTCTTAAATGTTTTAGGAGGTAAAAGTGACCTCAGGCAGGACTGGAAAGAAAGTTACTGTTTTCACTCCAGTTGGTGTGACTCAATAGTTTTTTTAAAGTAGTAATAGTCATAGTAGGTTATTAGGCTCCTACACTTTTAGTTTCACAAAATAAACTCCTACGGTAGGTATTGTACTGACTTACATCTCCAGATCATTAGTAAAAATAATCAGACTTTTCCAGCAACTATGACTGACTATTAGTTGGCTCTCATGATGGTCCACTGACCAAGCAGTCAGAAGCAGAGAACCTCCTCTTAAAGCAACTGTTACCAGCTAACTCCAGCCAAACATTTGTCTGAGCAGATTTTTAACACCTTTTGATGAAACTATTATCCAAATTGGTAGCCTTAACGAACGCATTTTGTTGATGTGGACATCTTGGTATTAAACCAAATCACTAAAATTACACATCTGGAAAATGTTTTAAATGATTGAACAGGTTTTGAAGATTTGAGTTATCTTCATTACACCCTACCATAGTTTTGTTTTTATTCTTTCACTGAGGCCAAGTTAACAAAAAGAAAAAATGATTTTGAAAGAAGTATTCGTCTGATGGTGAGCTACTTCAGATTATTTTAAATGGGAATGAGGCCTGCAAAAACATAAACTGTCTAACCTGTTAACTCGTTATTTTTGAAACCACCTGTTAAAGTTTGCTAGTGAGCGCAGTATAGAGCAGATACTGCACACATGTAGTGTGACTGCCAAACAGCAACTCTTCTGCAGAGTGCTACACCTGCTGAGATGATTCTTCTTCTTGTTTTCTAGCAGGAGCCATTAATCATATTTTGGTGCATTACTGCCACCTACTGTACTGCAGTTTGAGTTTAAGCAACTTTTCTACAACATAAAAACTTTATTTAACTAGAGTAAGCAGACGTCCCTGTTTATCAACTCAACCATATTGAAGGTTACTACTGGCGATGTTTTATGAAAAAAAAAAAGGAAATCATAACGAATGGAGATAGGAGTTTGGTGCAGGACAGCGATGATATGTGATCCAATAAAAAGAAATGAAATATCAGAGCTGATAAAAGAATAAAGGAACCTGAGAGTGTTGATGTGAGGATGTTTGTGACTTGATAGGTTACATCTGTCACATACTAAGTATGTTGTGTGTAATTATTTACAACTTCACATCATATGGACTGGAGCTGTGCATTTTTACTTATCACGAGATTTAATACAATATTTCGGAATTTCGGATTCGGATTTCGTAATTCATAAGGGAATTACGATGCAGTTTCACTCACCATGAAGATTGCCTTAGTTGCCGACATGGCGTAACCCTCTATTCATCCATCCATTCAATTTCACAAGGAATCACAATGCAGTGATGCAACACAATGGGTAGCATCCTCGATATTCTAAACTAATACACAATTTAATCAATGAAAACAAGCAGTCAGATAAATAAGATTAAATCTGCTTTCAAAATCACTTCTGACAAAAGTGTCTTCATCATAAAAACAACATGAACATTTTTTATGTCTTGTCTACCTTCACTTGAATCTTTTCCTCTTTAAAATGTAAACATATCCTGTGGTTGAGCAGGAGCCTCGAGCACGAGCCTAAAGGCCCTGGACCCCCCACATAGGTGTCAGTGAAACAAACCTTGATCAGACCTCCTCTCAGGATTGTGGGTGTGGTAGAGCTACTGAATGCTCCACACAGTTTTAGAACCCGTATTTGTATGAAGAATTGTTGACTTCTTATCATTTGGTCCTTAAAACTAATGACATGAAAAACCAAAGCCCCTCCTCTTTTCAACAGTTTAACGTTTCCTGGTCGAATCGAGCAGAGTGATGAAAAGCACCACAGTGAGTGACCAGGGCCTTTAAATTTACTTGATATTTATCCTAAATCAGGTTCATATAGTCATTTTTGATTAGGGTATGTTTGCAATCACTAATGTAAAAACCCCTGATACTCCTGTATTCTCTCTCTGTCTAAAACTGTCTGTAAGAGCTCCTGCCTCTTTAAGTCCCTCTCCAGCACATGGACCCAGTCCACTCTAGTTGGTCGACAGGTCTACTCTGTGGTGATTGATCAGTTCAGGGCTGCGTGTCACCATGTTGCAACATCTCTGCAAACATTCCAACATCTACGCTCTGCAATGGGGTAACTACTGGGCTGTCCACATAGCAATGAATTCAGGCGTATCCACACAAGATTTAGTCACATAGGCTTTGGGTACCTTATTTATGTTTTGGTTCTTTAAAGAAAATGGTAGATAAATTGGTCTCTAAGAATTCTAAATAAAGCACTGAAGAAATGCATTCAGGTTAAGAGCAAGTTAAATGATCTGAGACCCGAAAGATATTCATTTATTGCATCCTATAAGTACGTTCAACAGGCTTAAACTCAGTTTTAAGCTCATAAAATCTAGCTTTCATTTAGAAATTCTTATGAAGGCTTACAATGTACTATTTTGCTTAAGTCACATGAAATTTGACTGTCTTGTTGAGAAAATCCTTAAATGTCTGTATATTTGGTCCTTGGACAGTGAAAAAAAAGTGGCCTCATATACCCTGTTCCCACTGGCCAAAAAACCCATTTAAACACAGTAACATGTCATCAACGTGATGTCATCAGCGTGATGTCATCAGCTTGATGACATCAGCTTGACGCAACAGAGGAAAAAAAAACATCCACGCAGCTCGTCTGCTGGTGATTAGACCCGGGACTGCTGGTAATGGGAAAGGAGTCACTTGTCAATGGTTAGCGGGTTTACCTACGTATAAAAAAAAATGTGTCTACATGCTAATTTTAGTTTGAAAGCGGTAATAGTGACCAAAGATGTCCATCACTGCTTTACAGTATCAATCCAAACAATAGTTTACTGCATTTTGATGAACATCATATGCATTGCTTGATTACTTGGACAATCCTACAGACAATCAACAGATATTACAGGCCAATCATTAGTCTAATGTAATAGGTGGGAGCGACTGTGCATTAGAACATGACTGACTTTGAGAGCTTTGGTAGAGACTTTGGAGCTTGGCGAGATGGACCTGCCTGATTACAGACACTGGATCAGGTGGATCCAGCTGCTGTGCAAGATTAGATACAGGAAATTCAGTAAAAAGGGCATTTTTACAACAAAACATGAACTTTTAGCTATAATGCAGGAAATTCAGGGAATGTGACCCTCTTGTATTGAATCGTCCTGAAGTGTAAACTCTCTGAAGTTCTCCTCTCTTGTCCTCTGAACTCCTGCAGCAGATTACAAAGAGAGCTTCAGCACCATTGGGAATGTGGAGGAAATCGCCTACAATGCCGTTTCCTTTACATGGGATGTGAGTGAAGAAGCCAAGGTAAAGACAAAGAATTTCACCATTTTTTTGATTAGAATAATTGATTTACAAAGAATTTTTCACACTTTACTTTTGAACAGGCACCTTATAAAAGACCGGCACACTGACAGAGGAGACCTTGCCTTCAGGCGAGGACCCTAATTAAGTCTACAAGATAAATAACAACTGCATGGCGGTTTTATGGCCCAGTGAGATTTACATTGCAGGAGAACAAGTTTTGTCTGTCAAAAAATTTTGGGCCAAGTCAGAGGCTTATTGTCACTGTTTTTTCTTTCAACTCAACTAAACCACACTTATAAATCACTGCCTCTTTATTAGCATTTTTGATATTTTTATTAAAGGTGTCAAATCAAAGAACCCTCACAAACAAACACAAATAAACCCGAGCACAGTAAGAGCCTTAGAAGAAAGAGCATCAAAGCTTCTGGTATCCCTCAGACCAATAGTGCCAATGAAGAACTTGAAGTGCTTCAATAGCACAAACCTCTGCTAAGTTATTCCCAACATTGACAGGCGAGTTTTTGCCAGATGTGGAAAAATGCCCTAAACTGCACTGTTAACAAATCCTTGACAAAAATTCCAGGATCCACATCTGGGTTTGGATCACCACCAATATTTAATCAATCCGCTCTTGAGCCATGACCAACATGCCCTGAAAATGTCATCCAAATTTGTGAGGAAATTCTTGAGTAATTGGCGAACATGTGGAAAACTGCCCTATCTCACTATGTTAACAAATCATTGAAAAAAAAGTTCCTGGATCCACATTTGGGTTTGGATCCCCACCAAAATCTAATCCCTCCTCCGTTGAGCCATGATCTAATTTCCCTGATAATGTCATATGAATTTGTGAAGAAATTATTAGTTATTAGCGCAAATGTGGAAAACTGCCCGATTTCACATTGTTAACAAATCTTTGATGAAATTCCTGTATTATAATCCGGATTCAGATCCCCACCAAAATCTAAATACTTCCTCTTTTTCCAACATTCCCTAAATGAAATCCATTCATTAGTTTCCAAGTCATCTTACTAACAGACAAATAGACAAACCCAATCTAAACATTAACTCCTTAGCAGACGCAAGGGCAGCTGTATTGGGGTTCAAACTAGGGATGTTAATCAAAAACCAAATCCACCTGAGAATCGATAACAGTTCCATCAAAGAATCAATATCATCAGTCTTTTGGCTTATCAATTCCCTTATCAATTCCTTCCACTTTGTTTTGCATGCTTTGCAAATCAAGACCATCACACTCTCATCAGAGGCAGTCATGATGAAAAATAATAATAATAAAAAAAAACACTGCAGACAGGGGACAGAGGTGGTTAAAACTGTGAAATAATTTTGACAAAAAGACACTCACTGCCATTTATCTAAGCAGCATAGCACTGAATATCAGGAGCGCCATGTGTTTGACAGTATTGCCCATGAAAACTAAATGAAGGCCTACCTTTTTCCACAAAGGAAAACAGCAGGAAATTGTTAAAGAATAAGATCAATAAGCAGAACTGTTAATGGAATTGGTATCAATAAAATCGTATCGATTCCCATCCCTACATCCAAACCCAGTACAAGCACGATTTTCCTAAAGACATATCCAGCAAGTGTAGATCCATGGGATGCTATTAAATGAAACTCAAAATTATGTTCACCTGCAGTCTCCGTTTGAGAAAAACATGTTTTTAAAAAAAGTTGGTCGCAAAAGAGAAGTTCAGTTAAACATCAGTCAGAAAATATGAGGGCTTAGGTTTCTGCTGAGACCACGATCTTATTTCACAGTTTTTGTAAATGAGATTTTTTATTTTCCTAGAACCACTAGTTAAGTTAAGTTCTGACTGGTTGATAAACAAACTTGTTTTTCCAGGGCAAATGATCAGGTCTTTCTTTGTTTTGGCATGGTCCTGCCGTTACTCGGCAACAGCCAACTTCCTCACTGTGATGAGAAATAACGTGAAACATGTTGATTGGGAGACGAGCTAACAGCAGCTCTGTTTTTGTTTTTGTCTGTTGAGTGGATGCCTCTGACCAGGCTCTCCATGCTGAACTCTGAACTTTTCTCTTTATAGGAAGACTTTGTGTATGCTCACAGATGAAGTACACACATCAAAATATGCTCAACAAACACACGCAAGCACCCCCCCACACACACACACACGCAGACACACACACACACACTTGCAGGATATAGTCCAGTGTTGGTGGATAAATTGAGGGACTGAGGTCTTAGGAGGCGTGAATTTGTGCAGGTGTGTAGGCGTCTCATTTGTGCTCCAGGCTTTTCCAGCGCTCAGCTCTCACCTCTGCAGGTTCAGACACGATGCTCTTCATGCTGCATAGTGGGAAAGTTTCAGTGAGGAATCTTTACCGTTAGCTCTCTCTGGCGACTTGTTGCTGGGGCTGTCTGTCCTGTTTGACTGGAACTCTCATCAGGAGTTTTTGTTGGGTGTAAATCGTTGGCACTGAACAAATGTTTTTTTTTTTTTTTTTAAAGAAGCTTGAGCCACTTGTGCAATAATGATATAAAAATACTAGAGTGCTCTGAAGAGACCCCTAAACTCACTCACACCCCCACTGATCAGTTTGTTGTAGACGTCACCAGTGGTGGGCAAGCTGCTTGTAAAATGAAGCTAAGTTACTCATGAAAAAAAATCAGCTTTACTGCACTAAAGCTACAGCCTGAAGAAACAGGGTCACCAGCGCTGGGGCCTATCCCAGCTGACATTGGGCGAGAGGCGGGGTACACCTTGAACTGGTCACCGGCCAATCACCAGCCAGATGGAGAGACAGACAGCCATTCATGCTCACACTCATGCATAAGGGCAAATTGGAGTCACCAGTCAACCTACTGAGCATGTTTTTGGTCTGTGGCAGGAAGCCGGAGGGCCCGGAGAGAACCCACACATGCACTGGAAGAATATGCAAAACTCCACACAATAACGCCCTGACCAGCATGGGGATTGAACCAGCCACCTTTTTGCTGTGAGGCACATAAACTACCTGCTGCGCCACCATGCAGCCAATTTTTCTAATTATTATTCCAATTATTATTGTACCTTTTATTATTTCTTAACCAATTTAACCACAGGCAAATCTTTTAAATATATACATATAAATGTGCAGATGCAACCACTTCAATTTTCCCCACTTTCCGTGAAGGTGGTCTGACTGGTCCCTGATAGGTATGCCATGGGTCCAGCCCACCTCTGTGGCTAAACTGAGATCCCCCCGATGACATAGCTCAGGCTGAGCTGCCTGGCAATGCCCCTAAGAGACACATCCCAAAACCGGCTGTAATTTGGCAGTTTAGCCACCAGGGACTGCATACATTATTACTATATAAAATAGATTACTTTATTAATTCCCTTGGAGACATTCAGGATATATATACATACACTTATCTGCAGTATATCGTCTTTTGAGAAATGATCTTTTCTTTTGTTTTAATGTTGCATATATTGAAATGATCTTTTTTAGTCATCTGTTTATAGTGTACAGCAGCGACTTCCAACCAGGGGTACAGGTACACAAGCACATTGCAGGGGGAAACATTTAATAATTTATTTCCAACTTGAAAGTACTGAGATAAGCCTGTCAATAAAATGGTATGTGTGTGCAACTGCTAGTTTCCCTGGGGAGACAAGAACTTGTGGCACAGGTTATTGTCTTTCACAGACACTTCCCGAGTGTTTGGTGCTCTGATGTTGTTGTAAATGGGTGGGCTTCATTGAGTTATTTGCCAGGACTTCACCACAAAAGAGGCACTGAGGCTGCGGTGGGTCTGCAGACCTGGAAGTAAATCCATATAAACCAGGTTGATTATGTTCTGCTTTTGAAGAATCATCAACACGTATGAGTGAGGGGGTATGACAAAAAGACTCAGGCAGTACACAAGACAGAAAAGGTTGGGAACCACTGGTGCAGAGCTCAGTAAGGGTTTCCCTTTTGGTTCTGCATGAATAAACTTTTTTCTTCTTATTCAAAAAAATTAAAACATTTTGAGAAAATAATTTTGGTTCCCTTCTAAAATCATAATTATTCCCATATCATAGAGGCAGTTGTACAGCTGTTTTAACTGTTCTTGATCGCTGAAGTTTAACTTTGTGTCATTTATTGTTGGCCCTGTGAAATAATAGTTTATTTGATACCTGAAATTATATTTTATGGATAAACAGTCTTATAAACCATACTCACACAGATATATAAACATAAAACAAATTCATTGAGTTGCCCAATAATGAAATGAGCTTGCATCTCTTACCTCATCAGTTGACTTTGTTCCTGTCTCCCCTTATCTGTTCAACTTCACCATTTATCCCTCATCAGTTCTGTTCCTCTTATCTCCTTCATGCACCATTGTCAGAAATTGATGTATTGACTGGAATCTTTACAGATCACTCTTAATACGTGCTTGTTTTCACCTGCCTGAATGTCTCCACATTCAGCTCATGAACTCAGCTGCAGCACGGACACTGGGAGTGAAAGGATTAGACAGTGTTGTCCCTCATGCAGATGTACACGCTCTGCTGAAACTACACATCCTTGTGTTCGCTCACTTCTTTACTTCATCCTTAAAAGTGTTCTGGACTGTGACAGAGAGCTCTGCTGCTGCTCCTCCTTCTGTGATGAGGGAAACATGTAGCTTGTTTTGGCGCTACTGCGTTATTTGGTCAATAAAAAACTAAGCTACTGAAAAGCTATTTGACAGAACAATGATACTATCACAAAACTACTGGAAAATGTAATTAAGCTACTATTAGTCTATTTGTAGGGATGTTACTGCCTATCACTGGAGGCCACATTAACGTGACAGTAGATGTGCACACATTTTGGTGGCAAGAACACGGTGTAATATATGAAGATAAAAATGAAAAAATGGGACAGTACGCATTAATAAACATTGACATGTAAATGCATGGGATTATAGCCGAGTGGCTAATTTCCATCCCCAGTTCCATTAGCAGGTTGGTGTCAACACATAGAACCAAGAAACAGACATCCGTAGTAGGAATAAAACCACACAGCATATCAAAAGACATACAGTCATACAGACTAAAACGTCATACAGTCCAAAAGAAGAAGGATCAGGAGTTGGGGGACCATGGGAATTATTCACAATGAATTATAACGTGCTGGAGTGCTAACTAAAGTGCCAAATGCTAAAGTGCAGCGTGCCAGCTGCCTGGGAGTTCTGGTCCTCGTTGTATTGCACATTGCCCAATATTGCACTGGAATATAAAGTGCATATTGAATTGCACATTGCCCTACTGCCCAAGATAATAAAGTGCTATGCTGAATATAATATTGCACGATGCCCATAGCACATATAAAAAGATTCAATACCTCAGCTGCATTATTTAAGGATTTTGGAGTAAAGATCCAGACTGCATTGAGCTGTGGAGAGGGAGACTTCATAATATACCAGTTATTTATCATGCATCATAGCACACCCTTTAAATCAACAGAATTCAAAAGTTTTCTCTGAGAGGTAACCTGATAAACTCCAAACTCCTTCACGACTTTGATCGAAATCAAAGCGGAATAGATTGATTAATGGATGGATGAAAAATCTGATCAGGAGAGTCTGTTTGGTGATGTTCTGTTATGATGTCTCACTCCACCTGTCTGAGGACAAAGAACTGCAGATACTGACACTGTGTTTTTGTTCCCCAGGTCTTCATCTCAGTGAACTGCCTGAGCACTGACTTCTCCTCGCAGAAAGGCGTGAAGGGAATGCCTCTGATAATCCAGGTGGACACCTACAGCTACAACAGCTGCAGCAGCAGGCCCATTCACAGGGCTTATGCTCAGATAAAGGTCTTCTGTGACAAGGTGAGGAAAACTTGCTGGCACAGTACACTGCTGGGACGGTTTGGATTTGGTTGAAGGGTTATTTTGATTATTTATCTGTCTTTTAACATGCTCTGCCTCTCCATGCATGTATGTTATGCAGGGTGCAGAGAGGAAGCTTCGTGATGAGGAGAAGAAGCTGCTCAGGAAGAGGATCAAAGGTAAAAACAGATTTTTCTTCATTCACATAACATGAGATTTTATAGACGGATGTATTTCTTGAGTTTGATTAAAAAAATGTCACCAAGTACTTCCTGGTAAAAGGTTGAATAAATGAGATCAGTGGAAGGCTGTCATGAAACCTTAATATATTAATACTTAATCATATTTACAAGTTTTGGCTATTAAATAATGAGACTATGTTAATAAGAATAAACCACGTGGTTCAGTCACACTGAGTGTTTTATATTAAAGGTTGTGTATTTACACACATCTGCTGTGAGTTTACAGTAGGTGTTGACTTAGTTCACTGCTAGCTACCAATTGAAGTGCATGTGTTTTTGCTAAGTCAGGGAAACTGATTAACTTAAAAGTTAAGCAAAGCATTAAATTGAAATTTTTGGTGAAACTGAACAAAAACAGCAGCTGAATCTTTTCATTCATTAACTGAGGTGTATGGGGAGCACTGCACAAAAGATTTCATGAAGGCAGATAGGATGTCCAAGAAGATGGACATTCTGGGCAAATGTGCACGTCAGAAACTTCTGAAAATATTTAGTAATTGTTGTAGTAATTGTTCAGATTGGTCGATGACTTAGTATAAGAATGAGATTGTGGTGACATTTTGGAACAAACTTAAGTAAACCCACATTTTTAATGAGTGATTACACACATCAAGACTTGTATCTTCCAATATGATCCTGAGACAAAACGTCAGTCAGTGCATTGCCACCAAGGATGAAGAAAGAACCACAAAAAAGTCCAGACTCTAGGCCATGCTGATTGTTTCTTTGACATTAGTTATAATTTTGGAGAAGAGGATTCTAGGTCCAACAGTGAATCAAGACTATTACAAACAGGTTCTAGAAAAACTGTGAGAAGTCTGAGGAGGAGACCACAGCGGTAGAAAAATGGTTTCATTCTTCATTAAAGACGAGACACCAGCTCACACTGTGCTCTCGGTAAAGCAGTTTCTGTCCCAAAAACAAATCACAGAGTTTGATCACCCTCCCTGTTCACCAGATCTAGCACCGTGTGGCTTTGTTCTTTTCCCTAAGACCAAATCTGTGCTCAGAGGAATATGTCCATGTCAGAAGTTAAGAAAAGAGCGACAGATTTTCTGAGACAACTGTCTGAAGAAGACCTGCAGCACTGCTTTAATTAGTGAAATACCCAAATGCAGTGGTGTGTTGATGCAGAAGAAGAGGTGCTGGAAGGAGAAAGACACTAATTAGTCTTGATTTTTAATAGCCATACCTTGTATACTCTAAATGGTTGCCTGTAAGCAGATGCTTCAGATGAATTCACTCCCTCTTTGGTTTAGGGAAGAACAGCAGCTCAGGCCTGAACTCTCTCCTCAAGAGGGCTGATAACACGCCATTAAAAACTGTGGAGGACCTCGACTCCCACCAGCCTGTCCTCTTCATTCCTGACGTCCACTTTGGAAACCTGCAGAGGGCTGGACAGGTGAGGAAACTCATTGTCTAAAGCACACACGGGCATAAAAAGACCCTTTGCAGACATCATTGTGGCTCAATCCCTAAGTCTGAGTCCCTGCTGTAATGTTAGCAGAAGACCTTTCAAGGTTAAGATGACTCGAAACGCTAAAACAATGCTAGGAATGAATAAGGCATACTTAAGTCAGTATTTATTTTTAGTGGTATAACACTTGTATATTGTCAGAAATCAAAGTAAGGTTATCATCACTGATGGTGGCAGCCATATTCATGACAGGATGGTAAACAAGACATAATCTTTCATGCCAGTAGACATATGGACCAAGTTCAAGTGAGAAATTCCTGAAACATCAAATTTCAAACTAGTCTATAAGCAAAAGTACAGGAGCACTTATACTGAGGATGTTTTAAATGTGTTTGCTGTCTGAGTCTACGCTTTACCATCAGCCTTATTCTGTTCTTCAAGGAGTGTTTCCTCCTTAAGATTGTTTATTGTCTGAGCAGTAAGCAAGTTGTATACTTTACCTCCAACTTCCACATACTCCATCTGTTCAGTGGTCCAGGCATGTTGTGCACTCCACGGCAAATCACCCCCAGCCTCTTCAATCAGTCCATTACCACAGCCTGCCTCACTCAGTCTGCAGCGTGTGCCAGCAGCGCTGCTGGATCGCTTAAAATACGCAGTGAGTCTATTTTCAGTGCAAGCCGCTTCAACTGTGCGTCACTCACTGCCAAGCAGAACGACCCAAAACAGGAAAACAATCACTCAGAGCTTCTGGAACATTTCAAATACATATAGGAATATCATATCATATCATAGGAATTAAAGAGATTTCTATGAATTAAAAGTTATGATAAAAAACATAAATACTAGACATTTAAGGCATTAATAAGCTAAGACCATATAGTGCTAAAAGCTTTTTAATTCTGTAATGTAGTCACCCATTGTAAGGCAAGGCAAGGCAAGGCAAGTTTATTTGTAGAGCACAATTCATACACAAGGTAATTCAAAGTGCTTTACGGAACAAGAAAAATGCATTAAAATCACAATACAAAATAAAAACAAAAATAATCATTATAAAATTAACTTTAAAAGAGAAGAGTGCAGATAAGATCCTTTCAGTCATATGCACAGTTAAACACATCTGTTTTGAGCCTAGATTTGAACATTGTCAGTGTAGAGGCCTGTCTCACATTTTCAGAAAGACTGTTCCAGATTTTAGCTGCATAAAACTGGAACCCTGATTTCCCATGTTTAGTCCTGACCCTGGGCCCCAGCAGGAGGCCGGTCCCTGAGGTCCTCAGAGTCCGAGATGGTTCATATTGCACTAACATGTCAGAGATGTACTTTGGTGCTAGGCCATGGAGAGACTTGTACACAAGCAGAGCTGCTTTAAAGTCTATTCTCTGAGCCACAGGAAGCCAGTGTAGGGACCTGAGCACAGGACTAATGTGCTCGTACTTCCTGGTTCTGGTCAGGACCCGAGCAGCAGCATTCTGGATGTACTGCAGCTGTCTTACCGCTCGTTTGGACAGGCCAGTGAGCAGGCCGTTACAGTAGTCTAACCTGCTGGAGACAAATGCATGGATAAGTCTCTCCAGGTCAGGTTTAGACACTATACCTTTGATTTTGACAATGTTTTTTAGATGGTAAAAAGCTGCTGATGTTATTGATTTGATGTGGCTGTTGAAGTTCAACTCTGAGTCCATTATTACCCCGAGATTTCTAACCTGATTTGTATGTTTTAGGGAGAGAGACTGGAGGTGACTGCTGACACTTTCTCTTTGTTTTTGTGGACCAAATATGATGACTTCAGTCTTGTCTGAATTTAGCTGGAGAAAGTTGTTTTGCATCCACACACTGACCTGTTGGATGCAGTGACAGAGTGAATCCACTGGTCCATATTCACCTGCTGTCAGTGAGACATAGATCTGAGTGTCGTCTGCATGATTGTGGTAGGACACATTATTACTTTGTATTAACTGGCCTAAAGGCAGCATGTAGAGATTGAACAGAAGGGGTCCCAGGATTGACCCTTGGGGCACCCCACAGGTCAAGGCCATGTGGTCTGAGACACAGTTACCAATTTCAACAAAGTACTTCATGTCTTCTAGATAGGACTTCAACCAATTTAGGGCAGTGCCAGAGATGCCCACCCAGTCCTCTGGTCTCTGTAACAGGATCTCATGATCGACAGTGTCAAAAGCAGCACTCAGATCTATCAGGACTAAAACTGAGACTTTGCCTGCGTCAGTGTTCAGGCAGATTTCATTTGTCACCTTGATAAGAGCGGTCTCAGTGCTGTGATGGGGTCTAAAACCTGACTGGAAAACATCAAAGGAGTTGTTCATTAGGAGAAAGTCAGTATGCTAGAAGCAGAGAAGGCACAGAAATCATAGTAAAAAAGTAATCAGTGGAAAAGTCGACTTCAAGCTGTTATCGAGCAACATGGTAATTCTCTCGTGATTATGTTTCTTGCTGCGGGGCTTCATAGTGCTGCGGGTGAAGTTGCGTGCCATTGCTTGGACCAAAGCTGCTGCACATACGAGCTGCTGTGCTTTCAGAGTATGTGGAATTCTGGGGTAAGAAAGTAAACTTTTTAAAAATTGATTCTTCATTAAAACTTTCTCCTGTAAAGGCGGAGCAGGGGTCTTGGACTGATTTGTAGATTAAAGTTTATCATCCAGTGAGCGACGTATTCATTCAGCTGTGGGTGGGACATTCATGTGACGTCACACGCAAAAATCAAAATACTCACTCAAAGTAATCATTTTTTCAGTTATGCAGTGATTCTCATGTAGAGCTCTGATCCTGTTCACAGGTTTTTGCCTTCAGCACTGAGGAGATCAACAGAGACGGGTGAGCATCACACTTCTCTTTATGAACTTCAGAGTCAATGGCAGCTTTCATTTGCTGAAACTCAATGTGACATCTTGTGAAATGGCTCAAAAAAGTCGTTCATTATCTCTGTTGTAAAAGAGGGAAGTATAACATTTATTGAAACTTTTACAGTAGACAGGCACTTATTTTCAGGAGGTTTTTTCTGTGAAGTGTTTGAATGCTATCATCCTGCAGTCCTCCTCTGCTGTCATGTGTTTCCTCTGATGAAAAGAGCAGGAGGAAAGCTGTCAAAACATGTCAAGATTAAAGAAAAGAACGATCACCTTGGGATACTTATTCTTCCAAGAGAAATGTTCAAATCGGTGAACCTAAACAATTGCTAAATGGATCTGTGGTCATGAACAGAAGGAGAACCACATTGTTGATAAACTGTTAAACATGAATTTAAAGAAAGAATGATTTAGATTCTGACCTGTACAGAGTGAACCACTGCTTAAGATGATCATTAAGGCTGTTTTCACACCTAATTAATTTGGGATGGATATAAGTGGACGTTCCCTTTTTGGTATGGTTTGTTCGACTATATATGAACACAGCAATCGATCCCTGTTTGGGTACAAGCAACCGCAACAAGCTTGCTTGAAAGAGGTGGTCTTGGGTCGCTTCCAATCAACCCCTATAGTGGTTCCTCTGCAGTTAGGACACAATCGACCAGCAACCGACACAAACAGGGTGATAATTTAACTCATCACACAGCTGAGGTAGCATGAGCAGCATTAATTATAATATTACATCGTGGCTACCAGGCACCCTCAAGCCGGAACAGTTATTGTTTTGAAGCTTTTCTCTACTTTTAAACATCATGGACAGTTTTTCTGCAACCACTCAATGTGTTATGGTGGAGTAAGTCATCATGCTATCTGGTGTCCTCTGTGATCTGCTGTATACGCCAGCTAGTGTTCTGATCCCTTCTTCTTCTTGTTTACACTTACATCATGAGGCGCGTCAAACATTGCAAATGTGTTCATCTGTAATATTGTTCATGAGTTCTTTGACTGTTGCTCCTAAAGTTTTGTTTTAAGCTTAGCCTGCTACCTTCATCTAAAGCAGAGTACGAGGTGTGTCAGAAAAGTTCCAGGACTGGTGTCACAAAAGATTTATTTCAAACCCAAACTTCAAACTAAGAGTTTTCCCCTTCAGATGATCAACCAGCATGTCCACAAAGAGATACTGCTGCGTTTGCTTGTTTCAGTGCTCGAGAAGAGGCGAGAGTTGTGGCAGGACAAGTCGTGGCTGCTTCACCATGACAAAGCGCCTGCTCCCAAAGCCCTGAGCATCAGACAGTTCCTGGCCAAGAAGAACATCGCCGTGATGGAGCAACCTCCCTACTCACCCGACCTGGCTCCGTGTGATTTTTTTCCCTCTTCCCCAAGCTCAAGGGGGTCATCAAGGGGACCCGTTTTGAAGATGTGGACGACATCATAAAGGCTGTGATGACGGAGCTGAGGAGGATCCCGGAAGAATCCTTCCAGGAGTGCATGAAAGCGTGACAGAGAAGGATGGGAAAGTGCATTGGACTCCAGGGGGATTACTTCAAAGGGGAAAACTTGTAGTTTAGATTCTAAATAAATCTTTTATGACACCAGTCCTGGAACTTTTCTGACACACCTCATATGAGACGTCATCATAGCAACACTGTCTGTCACATAATGACACAAGGTCAGCTCTACCTATTGTGGATCTGACCTGTGTGACCACGAAATGATCCACAGCAAAGATGCAAATTTGTTACCCTTTTTTCAATTGAATTGGAACAAACCACCTGAATGTGAAGTGTGTCTGTCTGTCTTTCTTTCAGAAATGTTCTTGTAAAAAGGGTCTCCCGTCCTGCTAAGACGGATGTCTGTCCACCTACGCCAAAGAGGACTAAAGCGGAACTGGAAAGAAAGGGTTTGTTATGGCTCAGACTCGTCTCTAATTATATGGCCACCCCTGAGAAGTCTATGACCCAGAATCTGCTGCCATTTTTATGGTAAACTAGAAAGCACTTGGAAAAAGCAAACCTTTGCCAAGCTAGCTCACATATTGCTGTTAAATCAATAAGCAATAGTTCCATGATAAAGTTACCATCATAATATGATTCATGACCCTGAAAACCCACACCTGGCACTCAGAATCATGTTGATATCATTGTTAGTTATACAGTTATTGAGCAAAAAGGTCCACTAAGGTTACCTGGATCACCACCAAAATCTAATCATTTTAAAGTTGGGCCATTACAACATCTCCTGAAAATTTCAGCAAAATCTGTCCAGTACTTTTTGGTAATCTTGCTAACAAACAAACAAACAAACAAACAAACAGACATACGGGGCTAAAAACATAACCTCATTAGCGAGGTAATAAATTTATCAAATGTGTCTGTTCAGAGTTTCTGGTGGAGTAATAAGCTCAGCTTCTATTTTTAGTTCAGCTCGTTTCTAATACTTAAATCATGTGATCTAAAATCTTCAACAAGACAACATTGCTCAACTCTTTCAAGCCATTTAACGCTAGGGTCGGTAATTTTGGAAAACTAGCATGAATTTGAATGTAGCATCCCCCCCAGGACTCCCCCTAGCCCCTCTCCCCCTCCCTGGAGCTCCTCCAAAACCACGCCCCTCGCTAACATGCACGAGCGCCACTGATTCGCAACCATATGACTGATTCAACTCCCAACCAGTGCTCAGCACAACATTTTAGTTTTGCACTACACCAAGTCATGTCTCACTCAGCGGTAAGAAAACACCAAAACATTTTCATAGTAAAGTTAAAGAACAAACAAACATGGCTAGTTATTTAGTGCTCACAACCTGAAGTTGACTCTCGTTTTTGCCCTGGCTTTGTCTAAATTCTTTTTTGTTTCGGCCTTCTCTGCCTCCATCTTTCTTCTCTTCCTCTGTTTAGCAGGAAGAGCGTTAACTGGGATATAGATAGTTTCTCTGCCATTCTCCACATATCTGCCAAGTCTCCCGTTTTGACCGGGACAACATTCCTCTCCAAACTGAGCTCTGTCACAAGTCGAATGGGGCGGTAATGCACCAAAATGATGAATGCCAACCGCCGTAAAACCGAAGAAGAAGAAAAAGCCTGGCGAGAACTGCCACCTGCAGTAGCCTGGGTGGCAGTTGTCACAAAATTAGAGCCCACAGCGGCAACAAACCAAGAAAAACAAAGATTAGATTTCTTGTACACCTGTCTTAAATGTAAGGGATACTGGAGCTTGGTTGGGGTTGTGGGACGGCTCGCAGCGGGCTTCCCTTATTTTCAAAGCCAAAACTTGACAGGTAAGCATTCTCCAGCGTACTTGGATCCCTCTGAGCTCAGCTCGGCTACGAGCATTGAATCAGGGTCAGTGCACGCCGGCAAAATGTACGCGCAGAAGGTGGGCAGAATGGCAGTACGGGATTTAATTTGGTTAATAAGTTCGGTCCGATTTGCGGTGATTAGTTAGTGTTTTCCCTGTTTTACTCCAGTGGCTGTTTTTCGCTCTCTTTCAAGAACACATCATGCATTGATTGCCATCGGGACATAACGATCATTTTAACCAGTATAACAAAAAGTGTATCTAAATAAAATTACCAACCCTAGCTTTAATACTCCCTGTTAGTCTGCCTGAAGTCTTTGGATATAATGCATGTAAAGCCTTTTTATTTTCCAGATCAACCTGAACTATCAGAATATTGATGCTGCAACGTTGTTGGACTGATGTATTAAAAGTTATTTCATTAAGAGACCGAAGAAAAAAAAATCTATATTTAGGAATTTTGATTCAACAACTAGATAAAATCACATGGAGATCAATGACGAACAAGCCTTTTCACTTCAGAATGGTTCCTCAAACCTTGATAATTCGGAGAAAAAAATAGAAGTATGCAAAGAAACTCACAACAATAACAAATAATATTTACATTAACTCCTCTAGATTTTTGTTTGCTTCATAAAGTCATTTGTGCCACTCATGGAGACAGTTTCTGCCCCATATGTTACAAAGGGCCACATCAAATTGCTGACATCTCTTTTTTTTAGTTTTGTTTAGTTCATTTTGATTATTGGCCATTGTACATGATTCAAATACACTGATGAACTGAAGACAAACAACATAAATACACAAACAATAGGATGATGCTTTTTTCCAGTATTGACCAATTAATAAACAAGAAAATATCAGGACTGAAAAGGTGTAGGCTAAAGCTTTTGCTAATTTCACCTACCCTTTTACATTCATTTTATCTAAGCTCCCTCACATTTATTCAGATCAGGAAGAATTGCAACACAAATTACAATTATAAAGTGTGCCAACTGCAGATATTTCATATTTTTCATATTTTTGAAATTTTTTAGGTACTGACAGACAACTATCTTTTCTCTCCTACTGTCAGACACAAGAGAAGTAGAAGTTGCAAGCATCTGATTGTTGAGGAAAAGTTAAAACACTGTAAACAATCTTACTGTAGTGTATTTTAGAGCCAACATAGTTTTTTTTTAGTAGTTTTATCCTATAAGAGGGGTAATTACAAGGCTTTTGGTGGCACCGTGGTATCTCTCCCCAGGGACAAAGCTCATAAGTTCCTTTATTGGCACTCAGATTTACTAGTGCTATGGGCCTTGAGCGACCCAACCCCAAAAAACCCTAACTAACCCTTTAAGTTACTCCCACCTCTCTCTGTAAAAGACAGATGTCACAGACTTTTGTTTGCAAAGGTGATGTAACTTGAAGGACGGTGAGAAGCAGAAGCTTTTGGCTGCTTTGTGGTGTCATCAGTTTGACCTCTGTGAAGATTTCATCCATCACAAATCATTTTAAATATATACAGTAGTTTTAAATAATTATTTGACAAAATGATTGCTGTATTAAAGCATTTATTTTGCCCGTTTCTGTTCCCTCATCAGTTTTGCTGTATGTGAGGAAGGAGAATGATGACGTGTTCGATGCGTTAATGCTGCACAACCCAACCCTCAGGGCACTGATGGAGGCAGTGAGTACTGAGTTTTGTTTTTTCTTTAAGGCTGAAATCATTATTCATACACGCTTCCCTCCTTTCCATGAAATCCATGAGCTTAATACTACCATAATTATCCTAAATCTTACTTAAAAATGCCATTAGTTCATTTTTTATTTTATTCACCTCTAACTAGCAGCTTATTAGCATGCTAAGTAGTAGTTTACTTAGCTGCTTATAAGAAAATACTGAGGGTTTATTATTATCAGATTCTGCATGACCATAACTCACAGCTTATATGCCATTAATTAAGAGTTTTTATTCTTAATAACCTCCTAATCACTGCCAACCACAAGCTTCTGGCCTTAGTTCAGTGTAAATAATTGTAACCCAAAATATGCTAAACTAAATTGAGGTCCTAGTCATACCGTATTCACTAGACGTTTTGTACTTCATACTTTGTGTTCATAAGAACAGACCACACTTACTCAGAGGCTGTTCACACAAGGCCAATTCAGGCACATAGCACAAGTTTTTAATTGTATAGGCATTTCGTCCATGTGGTTACTGCGTTTTGGGTGTCCGGAAATGCACATTTTTGAAAATGGAAAAATCTGAAAACGCAGGCCTTTCATTTCTGTGTGGACAACGAATACAGATAGCTTCAGAAACAACAATCAAAGGCCCACCTCTACCTCACCACATGCATGAACCCTGACAACAACAGAAACAAAGGAGGAATACGGTGTCTCGTTCGTGCTGCAGAAGCTTCTGAGCTTGTTTTGGCTTTTACAGCAAAATCTTCTGCTCCTCTACGACCACCGGGAGCAGCAAGAGGACACAGAGAACAACAGACCCCAGTGTTTGTTTACATTTCTCATGATGTATGTTCATGCTCCATGTCTTCTTCTCTGGTTTTGATGTATGTCTCCCGCAGCGTTACAGCACCACTTACAGGCCTGGCATATGTAATACAACGTTTTCAGTGCTGTCATGTGGACGGATATATTTACTTAAACAATGTTCTCTTCACAGTTTTCAGCTCTGTGTGGACAGGGCCTAAGAGTAATGAAGGGAGAAAAGCAACTCTTGTGATAGTACCTCCTTATAAAGGCCTCACTAAGCAAAGATTATCATTAATACACAACAACTTCTTAACTAATTATCAGTAAGCAATGACTGTATTTATTTAAAGGACAGCGCCTTGAAATGGACCATCACATTTACAAGGGGGTCCTTACAGCACACAATTAGGAGGTTATAGGAAAAACTCTACATTATTAGCCTACTAGTTGGATGTTATAGTCATGCAGAATAAGGCACTAATAAGCCCTCAATATTATCTAATGAACAGCAAGTGAACTAATAATTAGCATGCTAATGAGCAGCTAGTTAGAGGTTAATATGGTGACCTTAAAATAAAGTGTTACCTTAAAAAGTTTTGATATATCATTAAAACTAAACATATTGCTCTGCCCTTAGTCGATGTGACAATGATGGATATTTAAGTTTTCAAAGAATTCTTACTGAAAGGGCTTTTCTGCTTCAACATGTCTTGTTTCTTTTCAGCTCTCGGAGAAATATGCACTTCCTGTTGAAAAAATTGACAAAGTTTACCAGAGGAGTAAAAAAGGGTGAGTATGCTGAACTCTTAAGCTCTCATATTAAGGGATGGTAGTCTCATCCTGAGGCCATGCTGTAGCACTTAAGTACAAAGGTTGCTCATTTCGTAATATTTACCTGATCATATTTAATTACTTCTTGTTCATATCATAAGTTCTCCTTCTTTGTAATTCTATTTGGGCCACTAATGAGTATCATGAATATTAGACTGATACACATTTATTAAGAAACAGAAGCAGAATACTTTTCACTAGATTTCATGAGATTTTGCCTGAAAGGGACAGTTTGGGATGTTTGGAGAGGGGCTAAATGAGGAACACAGCATTGACCTAGGGCCTCATTTATAAAGCTTGCTTACGCACAAAACAGGGCTTGAAAGTGGCGTACGCCACTTCCCACGCAAAGGTTTTGATTAATAAAAATAAACTTGGCGGGAGAATGTGCACACCGGTACGTCAACTTTGATGCTGGTGCACGAACATTTTGGAGATGTGGGAAACTTGCAGCATGAATGGTGAGGGGGTGAAGTGAAGCCAGATTCATCTCATACATGTTATGTCATCACATATCAGACTTATAGACCCTCGTAATCATGAACACCTCAGTCTGCAGTGTTATAGATGTGCTCCTTCAGTGAGCCATTAGGGCTACTACTGTATGCAATGTTCATTTATCATACTTTATTCTCCAAATGAAAAAGAGCGGTGGATAGCACTGGTTGGTCGGTATTAGTTGTGACAAGGTGTGTAAGCATATAAAAAGTGCAGTGACACTTGAGTATAATGCTGCGCAATGGATCCGCTGGCACTGCTGGAAGATCACGCAAATGGTAGGATCAGGATGGAGAGTTTTAGGGACCACCAAGATTCCCTGGCCCATGATGAGGACAACACATGAGATATATATACAAAACCCAAAACCAGTGAAGTTGGCACGTTGTGTAAATCGTAAATAAAAACAGAATACAATGATTTGCAAATCCCTTTCAACCTATATTCAATTGAATACACAGCAAAGACAAGATACTTAACGTTTGAACTGGTAAACTGTGTTATTTTTTGCAAATATTAGCTCATTTTGAATTTGATGCCTGCAACATGTTTCAAAAAAGCTGGCACAAGTGGCAAAAAAGACTGAGAAAGTTGAGGAATGCTCATCAAACACTTATTTGGAACATCCCACAGGTGAACAGGCTAATTGAGAACAGGTGGGTGCCATGATTGGGTATAAAAGCAGCTTCCCTGAAATGGTCAGTCATTCACAGACAAGGATGGGGCGAGGGTCACCACTTTGTGAACAAATGCGTGAGCAAATTGTCGAACAGTTTAAGAACAACATTTCTCAACGAGCTATTGCAAGGAATTTAGGGATTTCATCATCTACAGTCTGTAATATCATCAAAAGGTTCGGAGAATCTGGAGAAATTACTGCACGTAAGCGGCAAGGCTGAAAACCAACATTGAATGCCCGTGACCTTCGATCCCTCAGGCGGTACTGCATCAAAAACCGGCATCACTGTGTAAAGGATATCACCACATGGGCTCAGGAACACTTCAGAAAACCACTGTCAGTAACTTCAGTTCGTCGCTACATCTGTAAGTGCAAGTTAAAACTCTACTATGCAAAGCGAAAGCCATTTATCAACAACACCCAGAAACGCCGCCGGCTTCGCTGGGCCCGAGCTCATCTAAGATGGACTGATGCAAAGTGGAAAAGTGTTCTGTGGTCTGACGAGTCCACATTTCAAATTGTTTTTGGAAAGTGTGGTCGTCGTGTCCTCCGGACCAAAGAGGAAAAGAACCAGCCGGACTGTTATAGGCGCAAAGTTCAAAAGCCAGCATCTGTGATGGTATCGGGGTGTATTAGTGCCCAAGGCATGGGTAACTTACACATCTGTGAAGGCACCATTAATGCTGAAAGGTACATACAGGTTTTGGAGCAACATATGTTGCCATCCTAGCAATGTCTTTTTCATGGACGCCCCTGCTTATTTCAGCAAGACAATGCCAAGCCACATTCTGCACGTGTTACAACAGCGTGGCTTCGTAGTAAAAGAGTGTGGGTACTAGACTGGCCTGCCTGTAGTCCAGACCTGTCCCCCATTGAAAATGTGTGGTGCATTATGAAGCGTAAAATACAACAACTGAGACCCCGGACTGTTGAACAACTTAAGCTGTACATCAAGCAAGAATGGGAAAGAATTCCACCCGAAAAGCTTCAAAAATTGGTCTCCTCAGTTCCCAAACGTTTACTGAGTGTTGTTAAAAGGAAAGGCGATGTAACACAGTGGTAAAAATGTCCCCTGTGCCAACTTTTTTGCAATGTGTTGCTGCCATTAAATTCTAAGTTGATGATTATTTTCAAAAGAAAATAAAGTTTCTCAGTTCGAACATTAAATATCTTGTCTTTGCAGTGTATTCAATTGAATATAAGTTGAAAAGGATTTGCAAATCATTGTATTCTGTTTTTATTTATGATTTACACAACGTGCCAATATATATATATATATATATATATATATATATATATATATATTTTTTTTTTTTTTTTCACTCTTTATTTTCACTTAAAAGTCCTTAAATTACGCAGTGATGGTCACCCCATGTGCAGCAATACATAGCTCTAGCTTCTGTGCCGAGTATTTCTGTACAGATGCAGCCAAGATCTCTCACTGTGGCTAATTCTCAGGCAATGCCCTGTGTCTCCTACAACCCTGTTTCAAAAATCCTGAACTATCTCTTTAACTAGACCATAACACTAAGGGTCAGTCACAATTGTACCCCTTAGCCCTTGTTTTACCTCTTAGCCTTGGTTTGGCGTGTTAACGTCAAGTGAAGGGGTGTCCCAATTCTCCATAAAGTTGATGGGAAGGGCTAAGGGGAAAGGCTACTCAGTCCTTGAAACCAAGACAAACCGGGAGCTCACTTGAAAGGAAGGGTATGAGAAATTTGATACGCTGCGCCTGCTGACAAGATGGCAGAGCGGAGACTGGAGGAAGCTCATAAATGTAAGTAATTAAGCATAATTATTGAATTTCATAGTATCATCACAGACAGACAAAAGAAATCAAAAAGACATAAACAAAGGGTAATATCATGGGAGATGACATCTTGGAAGTGGATAAAGAATTCTGGCATCTGCCTACTACACAGCCAGCAAGCGGCTCTAGTTGATGACATAACAGGAATCGAGTGCCGTCTCGTTTCTTCAGGTATGTTTTCACCCCTGCCCGTTAAAGGGGTAGACGAGGGGTAAGACGAAGGAGCAGGGCTAAGGGGTACAATTGGGATTCACCCTTAGTTCTTTGTATGTCTTCCACAGGGTCTTGGTGAACATGGATGACAACATCATCCAGCACTTCTCCAATGAAGACACCTTCATCCTGGCCATCGTGAGCTCAGCAGACTCCCTGCACATCACTCTGTCAGAAATCTGATGGCTGTTGAGCACTGCTGGTGATGTCGATGGGTGGAGCTTTCTACAACTGTAAACCTGTCAGACACCATCAGGACTGCCAACATCTGCTCCAGTAATTTTCATGGAGTAAGAGTAGTCTGAAGAACCAGCTCCTCCGCTAACATCACCCAATATCGTAGCTGTTTAGGAGAAATCAAGCGGGAGTGCCCATGTTTGTGTCTTCAGGAAGCAAAAATTGGACATTTCCTCGTTCACTGTGTCTTTACTGTGTGGCTATGGCTGTAATACTTAGTGCAACAGAGTAGAGAGATTTTATCCTGGTCACAGATGAAGATACAAGTTTGCTGTGATTTAAATTGAAATTGTGCAGAATTTTTGTCATTTCATATAAAAACTGTGAGCTGTGTCTGTGCCCTCTGGCATCCTTTTGTTCCACCTTCTGGTGCTGGGTGCTCTGAAACGACTTGATTCAGTGTTTGGAAAGGCTTTCATTTCAAAGGTCATGCAACATGTGTTACTGACACAGCCCTTGTTTGTATGCGACTTTATTTTTAGTCATGTACATTTTATTGTCATGATTTATAAGTGTGTGGATTCTCGTGTCATTTCAAGTTTCAGTAATCTTCATACTTGTGTCTCAGTCTGCAGTATTATCACACTGTTGTGATACAAATGTGCAGATATCTAGCTTGTCACGTGTTTGACTTCCTTCACCATGAAGAGACTCAAGTTAACAGTATTTAAGGAGCTGGTCACTGATGTTACAGCCAGTTCATACATTCACATGATGCTACTGCAGATCCAGCCACCTTTACCCTCACTCTACATTTGTTTAATTTGAGTTTTTAATCAATAAATATGGTTTTATATTCACTTACTTGTCTCAGATTTACTTCTTAATTTTTCTTTGGTGTTTTTTTCTGGAGTTAGCAAAAACTCTCCTTAAGACACCCTTTGGTAACATGTTGCATATTAAATGACCGGGATAGGAATGCAACCATACACTTCGTCCATGGTTTGGTACAAAACTTTTTTTTTTTAATTTATTTATTTATTTTTTGATCATGTTAGTTTTGACAACATCGGCTGTTGAAATATATATATTTTCATTCTGAGGATTTTTAGGCAAATCTAACCAGAACAGAAAGGATTACTGAGGAGAAAAAGCTATTTTTTTCCCTCTCCTAAGCAATTTCCTCTATTTTACTTAGAAAAAAAATTACAAACATTGTTCTGCAGTTAAAGGTATTATATAGAAACAAATTTTAAAAAAATAACAATTTCAATTGCTTCTTTCTTTTTTTTTATTCCTGGCTAAGATCTGTGCGATTTCATAATGCTGTAGAAACAAACACATTTGATCTGCAAACAGCTTCAGAGATATAATTATATATATAATAAGGTAAGAGCCCATAGAAAGTGGGAATGGGCAGAACCTTTCAAAGTATATCTGTCAGGTGACTGACAGATATACTTTGAAAGGTTCGCATTCTGTCCATCACATTCATTACTGGTCAGTCAGATAATGTCGTAGGCGGATGCTAGTGCAGTCATAAACCAAACTCTCGTAAAAACATGTCAGATCTGGAGCGAAAATATCATTTCAAAGGAGAACTTTGTAGTGTTTTTTGTTTTCATGTAATAAAGAAATGTGGTCCATATCTGATAAAAATGCTACTGACGCTGTTAGCATTTATGTTAATCTCTGTACGAGCAGTCACTTCCTGTTTTCATCGTAGCTCCCACCTCTTCCTGCTCTAAAGGACTCTGATTGGTCAGTGATGATTTGGGCTGCTCACAATCGTTGAGATTAAATTGAAGCTCGGCAAACTGGATCTACCTGATTACAGGTTAGTAATCTTAGACATTTTTGGACAAAAATAGAATTTTCTTGTTCTTGAAACTATATTAGAGTCACATCACGGTGACATCTTGTTTATTCGCCTTATTGTCATTTTTCTGAGCTGTTATTGAACACATGATGTATTCATTGATGTTTGCTCCATAAAACTCATTAATTTTGTTTTTAGCACTCATACGGTCGACTTCAACAAGGGTTTAAAAATAGATTACAATTTTTAACCAACGAGCAAATGCTGGGTGTGCTTTTCAAGGCCACTTTGAGCAGATGAAGAGGATTTTTCCCCATGCAGAAGCCAGTGTGTTGTTGGTCTTATAGTTGAGTTATGAAATGTAATGCTTAATTTGATGTACCATGCTGATGTGATTAGAGTTTATGTTCCCCCTGTAAGACCTGGAAAATGTTTGTACCAGCAGTTTAATAAACCACGCTATGTTACAGGACCCGAGACTTGATAGCAGTATTGATTAGCTTAAACAAGATTGATTATCAATATTTGGCAAATGGGGAACTACCTTCATCACTACTCAGAACTCGAATTAGCAGAATGAGCATCCATGTTATTTTGAGTGTGTGTTCTCTTAAAGCAGTGGTGTGTTGTCTTAACTTTAGCACATTACTACTCGCTGCAGGAGTTTCCCCATCTCTGCACTGACTCAAAGGCACAAACACGGCACAGCAAATATGAAGAAAAGAGTGATGATGAATGAACACTGTTCTCAAAACTGAAAATACCTCAGTTCACAACAGCGTATTGAACGTGGACACCATACCGAACTGTTCAGTATGTTACTGAGAATTGCTGTATCCCTATCCTCGGATTGTCGCCATGACGGCACCTATGACCTTCAAACCACAACTTCTGGCAGCTTCTGGACGCTTTAAACATGGACTACTTAACTACATGTACTAATACTACTCTTGGATGCAGGACATTTTTCTCCTGAAGTGGAAATCAAACACCTCATGGTCAGGTGCTCGGGGCTATTATAGATTAAACTCAATCCAACCTGTTATTAATTAAAACACTCAACATCAAGCAGACGCCACCTCAATGTTTGCACACAATAAACTGTAAATTTAATTCTTACTTTTTAAAACTGACCAAAAAACAGGATTCTGTTTTCAAAACTGAATTCACTTAATACAGGATACCATACAAAACCTACAAAATGCAACAATAACAAACATTTTGTTCAACAGATAACAATTGTACAGTATAAATTTATACAATACTGTCTTTGTTTCATTTGGCACTTGACCACAAGATGCAAGTTTGTGTTCTAACAGAAATGTAACACCTGAAGGAGCTTTTTTAAAAAAGACAAAGTATTAAAAATACATTAAAAGCAACACATCGTGACAGTATCACTGCAGTAGTTGATCTGGGTTTGTTTATCTGCATTTGTTCTTCACAAAAATAATAAACAGCAGTTATTTCTTAACACATTCAGAACTGTTCTTGTTGAAAACAATGCAATAATTAAGAACTAGCTTCGCTCTACCCTTTAGGGGGCGTGGGTACATTCAGGTGAGGCTCAGAGCAGCGCTGCTTCACCTCTCAGAAGTTTCAGAGAGCACCTTCCTTTTGCTCTGGTCTTTTCTTTCAAGTGAATCATTAAGAGAGGAGGGATGACGTCAATCAAATACCTAAAGATGAACGTATTTCTGAGAATGTGATTCTTCTACATTCAGAAACAACTAATGTGGATGCAGAGACTCAGCTTTATATGAATAAAAGAAGGGAAAAAGGCTCTGATGCCGAGGTCAGACTACACAAGTTATGCACAATAATGGCCCAGAACAACAGCTGTTGGCTTTTGGGGCTTGCCAGCCATGAAAATCAGTTGTTTTGCCTTGTGTTGGCTGTAATAGTGACTGTCAGGCTCTACTTGGACACCTCATGACAACAACCTGAAAAACACAACAAACAACATGGAAGAGGACATATGAGAAGAGGGAATGATGGTGGTCTTGGGACTATTTTTGACGGAAAAATCCTGAACTAAAAAAAAAAAGAAAAGACTGTGCAAAAAATCCTGGAGACTGCGTGAACACGTGAGCTGGTCCTCCATTTCTGAGGTCCACCAAACTGCTTGTTTCAGGTCGGCCATGCTTGTTTTTATTTACGCCTGCTTCCTTGTTCCTAAGTCAGCTCGCTTCTTGATTGGCTACATTCTGTTTCACGTCACAGTTCTCAGATTTTTGGTTGTAAATATTGAACAAGTCTAATATTCACGATTGTTGGCTCGACCCGTTTCAGAGCGGATTATCGGGACAATTCACTCTTAACACGCCTCAGACCACAGGATAATCTTATAAGACATAAGATAATTGGGAGTTTGCCGTCCTTGGTCAGGAAGGGGGAAAGTCAGGACAAAAACAGCCCGATAATCTTTATGTCTTTATTGTGTGTACCCCGCTTAAGGCAGTGTGAATCGGGCTATGGTGTGCTCATTTGTTGCTCTCACCACTGTGGCTACTGCTGCTGCCCAGTTTGCAGCTTTGGTGTCACATAAAACCAGGGTGTGCTACAAAAAGGACTGGGAACCACCGTTGTAGAGGAGCTACCACCACAGACTGTAAAAACATAATGTTGGAAAGAAACAGCAGAGACAAGCATCGAGCCAATGTCTCATTCATCATGTTTAGAAAGACAAACAAAAGTATAGGACTAAGTATGCTTTGTTTGTGTGCTTTGGTGAGTGACAGCCGTCCCTTAATCATCGCATCTGTCTTTATATGCAGTCAATTTCAACCCTGTGGTCTGTCAAGCTTGTGCAAGTCACAGCATGATTTAATGCCTCTGCGCTCGCCTACTCTGACGAAGTGACCAATGAGAAAAATCATGTAGTCTGACCTCGGCATACGCTGTGAATACCCAGCACCCCATCAAAACAGTGTGTCTTCAAGTGTGAGTATTGTGCACTTTGGTCATCCAGAAGCTCCACACCTAAGTTTGATCAGCTTTGGCAGTTTACACGCTGCAGTAACACTGACAACTGGTAGCATTAATGATGAAAACACTAACATACAGAAGCAGGCACAGAGCTGGAGTCTTGACTGGCCGATCAGCTGCTGATATCCATAAAAATACATAAAAAAACATACACATGCGAGTAAGTCACATGCATACGCGGTTTATTCTGTTCACCTTCTAAACCAACTGTTCAATACTGGATCAACATGCGGCATTAAAAACATCTAAAAGTGAAATCTGAAGAGTTTCTTTGTTCTTCTCATCATTATTTCAGGAGAGGAAATGGTTTGCATGCTCCACATTCTGCAAAAGCTTAAATAAACATTTTTTTAAATATTATTTGACAACGTTTGTGTTATGAAGTAAGCAGTATGGACTTTGCTTTACAAATTTAGATGCGCTAAAAAGAAATAGTTGTTTTTGAAGTGGGGTTGCTTGAGGTCAATGGCACTAGTAAATATAAATGCCAATAAAGTAATTGGCCATCTCTGTTAGCCGGGAACATGTAGGTGATACACAGCAGGAAATGGTGCCTCATTATTAAACCTACACAAAAAACAATAATGTCTTGACTAGACCCTACAGTAAGATTCTTTACAGCATTTCACTTTTTCTCTATAAAGCCCCGTGTTTGGAACTATTTTGTGATGCAACATATGGGCCACGTATCCTTCCGCCAACACACGCTGCCTTTCTCTCATCAGCTGTTCAGGTTAGAGTGGAGCCCATGGCTCCTCGGGGAGGTCCATAGTGATGTCAAGGGGGGTATAGCACAGCAAAGTTTGTAGAAGGACTTTTAGGTTAACCAGGGCCAACATGCCATTATACCAGACGGTACGACTTCTAAAACCAAAACAAAAATTGGGGTAAACTTCACCCTTGACCTCACTTCTACAACAGTCACATTGGCTGTTTCACAACTTAAAATCTTAAATATTTAATGTTGCAGTATTACTATCAATATTCCTGTTTTTTATCCTTTGAAGAAAGTGTTTGATAAATTCTAAAAATATGAGACTGTGTTAGCAAGGGCAGTCTATTTTAGTATTATTGATAAATGTTGTATAGATGTGTGTGGTGAGGGGTGGGGGCTTGAAAAAATGTTTTAGGCCAAAGAAGAACCAGATAGAAATAGTTTTGGAATCACTGAGTAAGTGGTTACTGAGGCACAGACTGATATGAATCTAACTCTCCAGAATATTTAGAATATCGGCCGCTCCTTTATCCTGGGTGTAAAAACAGGCAAAACAAAAGGCCACAGTTCCACTTTCACCTCTCTGTCAGGTGACATAGGCCTTTGACAACTTTGGCTTATTGCTTTGATTACGGATGGATTACGCCCTCTGAAACGCCAGCGGCCATTTTACCCATCAGGACCAGAAAGGTCCAGGAGTAGCGTTGTTACCAAGTCCTCATCGTGACAGCAACAAGCTCCCGGGCTCGTGGGCATGGGTAAGGGTTAGCAACTTCTGATCTGAACAGTTTCTTCCTCTCCTTTTTTGACTCCATCTACTGAAGTTCTTCCTCTGTGTGCTCTGGGTTATTGTGATATCCTCTTATACCAAGGACTACTGTAACGTTGACGTCACTTGAGTCAAAATCTCTCATTTTAGTTCAGTTTTGACCAATGACCTGAAAGGCTGATGAGAAGAGAGCAGCACTTTGCTGGTGACAGGATACATAACTCCTATGTCGCATCACACAAAAGTACTAAACACAGGGGCTTTGTCAAGAAGTGAAACACTGTGAAGGTTCTTACTGTAGCGTCTTGTCAAGCCAACATTGTTTTTTTGTGCAGTTTTACCCCAAAAGTTTCTCTCCAGGTATCTGCAGTTATATTTACTAGTGCCATGGGCCTCGAGCAGTTCGATCTAATTAAGCCTGAGCTATCCCTTTAATGTATCTACATTATAGTTAAAGATTTGACGAACTAGTTTTATTCTGCCTTAGCTAGAGTGCAGTGACACACCTCTGCTGTGAAACTGCCAAACTCTGTCTGATGTGAAAATCCACTGGAACAGGAGATGGATAAAGGACTGGTTTTCCATCGTTTAAAATGTCAGTAAGACTTCACTAAATCAAACTGCACATTGGGCCACATATATGCATAGTAGCATAAGTTTACATCTTCGTGTAAGTTGTCCCAGCACAAAATATAAAACAATGTCTATCAAGTTTGCAATATACACAAACACACGTACACATTCTCACAGTAGAAAAAAAAGGAAACTAAAAGCAGTGCTTGCTTTGACTTACGGACAAACTTCACAAATCCTCTCATGTAGATCTGATCTCACCTACAGTAAGAGCTCTTATTCAAAACCATTACCCCCCTCCTCTCCTGTTGTCTCATGCACACGCTCTGTCTAGGATACACACATGAGTGATAGAGGGTCTCTGTGGCCCCTGAGCCACGCAAACACACTGATACAGACTCCAGTTTACACTGTATATACAACCTACTGTTGTCTTTCCTTATACTCTGACATGCCTACAGAAGAACTGAGGGACTGTGGTCACTGCGATCTTTAGGTTTTTGATGTGTCAACAGGTTTGTGAGGGTCAGAGTCAGGGTCAGGTTGTGTCTGTTGGACTTTTGGAAGGGGGTTGTTGACTGGAATATGTGGCTCCTTTGCTCATCATTGAAGTCCTCAGTGCATATTGAAGGCCGTTCATCTTCATCATCATCAGCTTGTCATTCTTCATCATCAGTCTGCTCCTCAGTGGAGAGTTAAAGGCATTTGAGTCACCCACAGAAGCACTGCAAAGAGACAGAACAGTGTCATAACTCAGCTGTGCACTGGAGGAAACAACAGAATTTGTAATCTCATTTTTATATATCCTCAAATACATAAGGCTAAAATATCGGCAGAAAGGTTCACATCTGCCGATATTTAGTTTTTGAAACAATTATCTGCCGATATAGATACATAATAATAATATCCTTCATCCCTAAAATAAAATAAAATCCAGTGAGCAACACTTAAAACAGCAACAGATCAGCAACGTCTGCTCCAGCAGTGACAATGCTGCATAGTGTGACGTCACCCCGAGGAGAGGTTGGCACAGAGTGTGACATTTTAAGCTTGAAGTGCTGTTTTCCTTGTCCATGCAGAGACAGGTTTTCTTACAAAATCTTCACCTTGGCAGGAGATTTCCTAAAACATGTGCACATTATTGGATTTTTGCCAATCTCCGATATGCTCATATTTGAACATTTTGCTGTTGATGCATGGACAGAAGATTAAAACCCAGAGAAAAAGCTGTGTTTTCAAAAGTACTCGCCTTAAACTGCTGACAAAACAACAGAAGGATGTCACACTGGTAGGTCTATTTGGGGGGTGGGAGAATTTGTGGCTTCAGGTAGCTACTGACCCTATAAACAGGGAGAGTGTGAAATCCTGATGCTGCAGACATTTTGTCTTGTGCATAGACATACTTCATCACACAGAGGAGACTAAAAACAAACTTGAGAGTATATAAAATCTTTTACTATGACAGAGGTGAAAACCTTTTTCCTCTAAAACCCTCCTTCTTGTAAATGTGAAAAGCTGAGCCATCCCAGGCTCCACAAAATAAAGTGATACATTATTAGGAAGAAAATCATACATTGGTTGATTTATTTTTGTCTGTATCCAAATGTATATAACAAATTACAAATATTGTGAAGAAAAAAAGCACCATACACTTACTTATTATTATGCTCAGATCTTATTTAGTGGGACAATGAATGTAAATTGTTTTTCTTTTACTGCAATTCTTTTTTGGCGCATTGTCTAAACCTGTCATTTGAAGAATCTCATTTGAATATGTCATGACTATAGACAGTAACCACTGAAAGTACACATAGAATGTATGAGTTAGCCTTAAAAATATCTTAAAATCTCACATAGAGGCACCCCCGAGGCTTGGGTTAAAACTTTAGAGAGGAGCTGACATTTGAAGAGAATACTTGGAGTCCTGACAAGAGCTGCCTGCAAACAGTCGGACAGAAAAGGACAGATCCTACACATGAGGGCTCTAAGTGTAAGAAGCTTCTCTGGAGCATCAACACCTTCCACAACTTTCCCACAGAAACAGACCACCTCCCACAAAGTCTCTAATATCAGTCCATGCACTACAAACACCAACAGAGCCAGTGACACGGTAAGTGACCCAGCCCACATCCCGCATGCTGCTCGTCGTCTCTGAATAGCTTCCCTCGAGCAGAAATCATGAGTGCCAGGGAGGCCTGGCTGCCTGTAGGAGAAACACCGTCATTCCCGAGGCTGATCCTCCGCCTTCCTGCTGACGGTTTGCTCTCAAACTAACACCAGTGAAGTGCCTTCATATTCTCACCCTGCTGAGCTTCCCCTCTTTTCAGAAAGAGACTTCTACACTCATATGCACTGCTGCACATGCTGAAGCTATGCCTTACAGATGGTGTCGATGCCTCAGGTTTAGAACTGTCCGGCACTGCTGGGGTCACACTGCAACAGGCGGACGATGGAGGGGTCACTCTTCGCTCCTTTGATGAACTCCTCCAAGGACAGTTTACCTGAAACACAGAACATCAGCCAAAGTCAGACATGTGAGAAGAGTCACTTTGGTATTGAATGCACAGAAGCAAAGACACAGGAGAGGGGAATAAGCTGCTTAATGTGTGAAGATTCAAGTGAAGGTGCAGAACATTAGAGGCTGCATTGGAAGATCCTGCAGAACTCTTTAACACGGGAGGTGATCCTAGTGTTGCTGTGGTCAGAAAAATCTCTGCTCTAGCAACAGCAATCAACTATTGACATGGAAAAGAAGGTGAGAGCACAAAAACAAACAAGGCAAGCCTGATATCTGGACTCATTTTGCTAGAGTTACTGGACAGGATGAAAAGAAACGGACCTTGTCAGCTGCTCTTTTTACATTTTATTTACATAAATAACAGAAAACCAGGGGGAAACTTTTGCATGAAGCATGTTCCTCCTCTTTTCTCTGCTTCAGCTTCATACCTTACAGCAGAAGGCTACTGGATGCGCAGGAGACCTGACAGTAGGGCTGAACGATTTTTAGGAAAAGATCTAATTGTGATTTTTCTGGCAGATATTTCAATTTGAATCAAAATTTTCTTCAAATCCAGCTTCAGTGAAATATTCACTATGTTTACAGTACAGACAACAGTAAGGAAATCAATGATCAAAAGCACGTAACACATTATTAATCATCTAATATCTATGATAAATGATCTGTGTTTATTATTTAAGGGATACTCCAACTTCTGCTCCTAAACAGAGGCTTTGTGTTGTTGACCTGCTTACCAGCACTTCCGTAAATGCAAATTGCCTGCAAATTTGTAAAGCAGTCTGTATAAAACAGTTAACACAACAGATCCTGGGTCAGTCAGGAGAGCTGCTAAAAACTGCAGTTTTGGCGATCACATGATTGTGTTGCCTGAAATTGTGATTTTGATCCAAAAACGATAAATCTTTCAGCCCTACCTGGCAGTGATTGTTTTTCAGCCACTGCTTAACAGATGTGCAGTGGAAACATCCATCCATCCATCCATCCATCCATCCATCCATCCATTACCTATTCTGCTTATCCCTTACAGTGTCTTGGGGGCTGACATTGAGCCAAGAAGTGGGGTACACCCTGAACTGGTGGCCAGCTGATCACAGGGCCACACAGAAAGACGGACAACCCTTCACACTCACACTCATACCTGAGGACAATTTAAAGACCACCAATCAACCTAATAAGCATGTTTTGGATCTGTGGGAGGAAGCCTGAGTGCCCGGCGAGTGATTTTCATGCCTGCAGTTCTTAGCTGACAGGAGTGGCACATGATGCGGTCCTCTGCTGTTGTAGCCAATCAGCTTCAAGATTCAAAGTGTTGTGCACTCAGAAATGCTCTCCTGCATATCTTGGTTGTAATGAGTGTTTATTTTGCTGATGCTTTTTTCCCATCTCAAACCACTCTGGCCATATTCCTCCAACCTCTGGCATCAACCAGACATTTTGGCCCAGATGACTGCCACTCACTGAATATTTTCTCTCTTTTAGATCATTCTCCATGAACCTTGCAGACTGAACCCAAGCGATTAGCAGTTTCTCACATACTCAGACCGGTCTGATACCAGCAACGATGCCACATTAAAAGTCAGCTAATCACCTCTCTGACTCATTCTGATTGGTCTGAACTTCAGCAGGTTGTCTTGATCATGTCTAAATGCTTTAATGGACTGAGTTGCTGTCATATGGCTGATTAGCTCTTTGTACTACCAAACAGTTTAACAGGTGTACCTAATAAAGTGGCTGGTGAGTGTAAATCTGTGGTAAATGTGACTTTCAACATCAGCTATTGTTAATAACTTCATCCTAATTATTACTCATTAAAAGCCGCTCATGCTCAATCCCAGCTCCTGAGATCTCTGTGGATTTGGATGATTCCTCTCCTTTTTCTCTAAATTTGAAGAACTGCTTTAATGATGTTTCACCAACAGGTGGCAGCGTTGAGCAAACTCATGCTTCTCTCATCCAGCCTTATGAAGAGGGACTTAAAATCCTGCTATGGTCACTGTCATATAAAAAATGATTTATAATAGACAGCTCGGGATTCTCTGCCTCTCATGATGTTTTGCAGAAGTTTGCTTTTCTCTCTGTTCCTCATCCCTCCTCTTGTGTCTCTCTCTTCCAGTCTTTATTCTTTCCTCCATCTACTCACAGTAGTCTTTTCTCCCTCCTACTTCTCTGTTCTTACTCTTGCTCCTGCGTCAGCCTCTGTTCAACTCTGCAGTGTTGGTGCTGACCGTGTTTCCTGAGTATCTACGGCAGAATATTTACAGTTTCAGCATGTTGTGGTTGTGTCAGGTGTGATTTCTTCAGTCAATGAGCAGCTTCAGGCTGGAGAGCTCTAAGAGTGTCTCTGTAGTGGACAAGAACAACAGCTGCTGCCGAGCCAGGTGGCAGCGACAAGCTTTAAAAGGCTGCAATGCAAGGTTATAATACCCATCCATCCACCCATCCATTCTTTTTCTATACTGCTTATCCCATCCAGGGTCGCAGGAGGCTTGAGTCTATCCCAGCTGACACTGCCCGAGAGGCTGGAAACAACCTGGACCAATGGTCAGCCTATCACAGGGCCACTCCAAACCCCTGTCCAAATAAACGTTTAGAGTGACAGCCAATCACACACTCACTCATACCTAAAGGCAATTCTGAGTCACCATTTGACCTAGTGTGCATGTTTTTGGTCTGTGGGAGGACACCAGAGAGAACCCGTACAGGGACGCCCCTGATTGAACTAAATTACACTTGAATGTTATCAGTAAAATTAACAGGATAACAATAACTATTTAACTAAAAAGTGGCGTGATTTTTATTTTTTTATTTTTTTATTTGGACAAATTATTTCTTTATGATAAAAAAACCTGACCGTCCTGGTACAGCAACACAAAAATTCTCTGTAAAAAGACAGTCTTACATGAGAGATCTGTGGCACTCTGGTGTAGTTAAAACTAGGGATGCACGATCTTTATCGGACCGATATAATATCGGCTGATTTGGGGAAAAAATGACGTCTTTTTTATTGACCCGATACGTACATTTTTTCTGATAAAAAGATCCAATAAATAACTTAAATTGGGGAAATTGTTTGCAGGCCGCGTAGCCCCAAGACAAGCCATGTCGCTCTGGTTACGTCATCTATCGCGCCTTACTAGAAGGACCCAAGCCTGCCCCCGTCTCTCTGCCAGACCAAAAGTGAACATGGCTTCACCAGTGTGGTTGTTTTTCTCAGTGGCAGAAGATAACAACAGCATTGCTGTTTGCACAACCTGTTCAGCGAGAATTCAGAGAGGAAGAAAGAGGACTTCAAGTTTTAACACAACAGATCTTATAGTTCACCTGAAATGCGTCATCGGGCGAAGCGGTATTGAAAGAAGACAAGGCAGCCGCGGTAGCAGCTAGCGGTGCTAAGGCTAAAAACAACAACACGGAGCGTGGATGTCCCCATTCAACAGGTGTTTGAAAACTGTAAAAACTTTTTAGGAGACAGTGAAAAGGCTAAAGCCATTAACAACAAAGTGATGGAGTTTATAGCAATTGATAACCTGCCCTTTTTCTGTCGTTGAGAGCCCGGGTTTTCACAAGTTAATAGCACATTTGGAGCCATGTTACACTCTCCCAAGCCGTCGCTTCTCCTTGGATGTATTCCTTCATGCCCTCTAAGAGCTACACACATCCATAACTTGATAACATAACGCAAAACAAGATCAGACTACACTTAAGTTGGACATCAGACGTTAGTCCGGTCAGCATGCTAAGCTTAACGGTTCAGTGGTTGGATCAATATTTCAACATGCAAAAATATTATATTAAATATAAAAATATGAACTTATCGGTTATTGGTATCGGTTGAAATTCTTCATATCGTGCATCACTAGTTAAAACATTTCTTTTAGCAGGGATAAGTCATGTCAGCGTGTTTTGACTCATCAGAGTCTTCATCAGGACGTGATTAACATGTGTTTAAATACACAGGGGATGTCATGTGATCCCAGTGAAGACTCTGAAAAGATGAAATGCATTGACATGACTTATCCCTGCTGAAGTCAAAGATTTTTACAAACCTCTACTTATCAAAGGCAGATAACATGTTCTTACCATCCCTGTTGGTGTCCATCTGTCTGAAGATCTTTTCTGTCCTCTTCTCTGGTGTCGACTCGTCCTCAGGCATCTTCATCACAGAAGAAACCATCTTGTAGATCGCCTTCAAGAGACACAGGTGAGGACATTTTATTGCATGGATCTGTTAGAGATAGACTGACACACAGATGGACAGATGAAACATTGTTTCGTTTTATTTTTGACCGCCTTTAATAATCCCAATTGGTATTATATGTCATATCATTGGAAAAACTGATTTATCATCTTTACATTGAGGTACAACTTGTAGGGTTTGTGCATTGATGAGAAAGAAAAAAGAAAGAAAGTTCCTTCTTCCCCTTGAAAAAACTCATGGTTCTTCAGTGAAGCAAGAGCCAGGAAGTTGTCTTCCTGGGAAGCCCACTTTGCGGTCTGTATTCCACCTCAACTGAACTAAACACCAACCTCCAGTTGTAGGGGAATTTAGGCACTTTTTTTGGGTGCTACATTGAGCTGTGCTGCTCATTCCAGGAAGACAGAATCATTCCATGATGTTGCTCATTGTAAAGGTGACTTATCAGACTTATCAGACTGTCTGATGATATAAAATACAACAGCAATGGGTGCTGCTGTTTTAGGGAGAAAAAAATGACAAAAATATTGCTCTCCAAACTTTGAGTCAATTTTTGAGTATATACAGACAGACAGACAGACAGACAGACAGACAGATAGATAGATAGATAGATAGATAGATAGATAGATCGACAGATCGATGGATAGATAGATAGATAGACTGATAGGAAACATTTGGTAGCAGTTTAATATCTGTCTCTTGCTGAATTAGAAAATATTTCTGAAAGTGTGTTTTTGCTTCTTTTTCCATGCAGAGACTTCTCTGAACTTGACTTAAATGCATTTTCTGGTTTTCAAACAAGCTTCATGACAAACTTCACATGGAGTATGCTCTTTTAAATATTTACATCTTCTCTCACTCTCCTTTCCAGCCTCCCTTTATTCATCTGTTTGTGGATATATAAATAAAATATGTGTGTTTTTTCTGGTATTGACAACTCCAAGCTGTCATTCTTGAGGCTTAAGAAAGGACTGCAGAGGACAAACATCCTCAGCTCCTCACAGACGTTATCAGTGTTGTGTCTCCTCAGCTCTTGGTTGCTTTGCAGGCACTGTTTAGCAGTAAACAGTGAAATCACAGCCCACTCTCTGTTTCTAATAAGGAGGCTGATTTGAAGGGAATGGGAGCTGACATGTGAACAGAGGAGAGCTGATTGTGATTACAGTGGCTGCACTGAGAGCTTTAAATAGGTGCTGGTTGTGTTTTCTGCTCCACAGCAGCAGGGCGGCTCAGCCACAGGGTCACTGTAGCCTGAGGACAAGAAGCAGTTGCAGGTTATTATCAGTCTTCATTTCATTTTGGAGAACGGTCCGTTATTAATCCAAATTCTTTATACTGCTGTGAGTGTGAAGAAGACCGTGTCAGTAAAATATGTCAAGGATACTGCTTTTGGTCTGACCCAGAGCAGACCAGCGCGATAAACTTTAAATCCCCAAATTACAAGAAACCAATAAAGACTGAAGTGACTGGGAGTGAACAGCTTTCTAAATACCTTCATACACCTGCAAACAGTTAAAAACACACAAATGAGATGCTCTGCATCCACAGTTAACCATTCCCCTCACTATAAGCACTGTTTATTTCAGATTAGTCCCACCAACAGAGTCATGAGCTGAAGTTTCCAAAGTGTGAGAGACTGAGCTCTCCTGAAAGAACATAAGGTCCTCAATGATCCCCCCCACAGCATAGTTAATAAACTTCTTCAGCAGCAGGCCAATTCAAAAATCTACCAGCTGCTCCTGTTTTCTGACAGAGCCTGTGTTAACTGACAAAGCTATGTAAAAACCTTCATTAAATAACTATTAGAACAGCTTTGTGCACACAAGGCATTTGCAGCATTGTTGAGCGAATTATTATCGAAAATGTTGAAAACTGCCCTATAACGCACTGTGAACATATCCTTGAAAATTATCCTAAATCCAGAAATGATCACCACCATAAGGTGATCACTGCTCCCTTATTCCAACACCAACACTCAAAATATTGAGTTACTAGCAAAAATATGGAAAACCGAATTTAAGTTTTCGTGTTTATTTGGGTATAAAAAGGTGAAGTTAGTTTGAAATTCCTCATTCCTGTACAAAACATATGCCCAATAACAATCACAAGTTTTGAAGATTTTAAAAATATGTCATTGTTCTCCTTTTATGACAGGTGGTTTATTGAATTGTTAAGCACTGTATCTGTGCTGCAGTGTTCAGTGGAAACAAGTGAGTTATACATAAAAAAGGCAAGTTAAATAATCAATTCTTAATCATTGGAAAATAGAGAAAGTTCACTCATCTGATAAGTTCTGTTATATATGTGTATATATATATATATATATATATATATATATATATATATATATATATATATATATATATATATATATATATATATATATAGCGGTATTAGTGAATCTGCTGCCAGATCCACTGAGATCACTCTTGACACCACAGATTCACCCAAACATGGCCTAGAGTTTACAGTCTCTGACTGTCAGGGTGAGCACACCTGTCACAGACCTGTTAGGGACCAGCCAAGACCCTGTCAGAGAAAGTGTGGGAGTTTTAAGTGGCTGCATCTGTCTGGGCAATTTGGAGTCACCAGCTGACCTAATGAGCATGTTTTTGGTCTGTGGGAAGGAGCGGAAGTGACGGGAGAAAACCAACGAATGCATGAAGAGAACATGCAAATGTGGAAAACTGCAATAGTGGCAAATTCTTAAAAAAAAATGCTTGATCCTCATGGGGATTCAGAGCACCTCCAAAATGTTATCACTTCTTCCTTGTAGCAGGACCAACATTCCCTAAATCATCAAATCTATTGAACAGTTTTTGAGCTATTAGAAAAAGAATGGAGAGCTGCCTAAACTCAAAATGTTGAGATATGCTTAAAAAAATTCATAGATCAACCAAAGTCAAATCACTTCTTCTTTTGGAATGACCAACATTTATCCCGTTTACATTTAAAGATTATTTCTTTAAAAGGTCTCTACACAGACGTAACAATGATCGCTAATACATATCAAGTTAAAGGCTATTTCATTTCAGAAAATGTTCCCAATAATAGAGAAAATGTCGACATCAGTGACATGCTTACAAACTGGAGCTTTTTTTTTTATTTCAGATGATGCAGCTGTGTCCGATCAGGGACAGGTGGCCTTACTCAGCCTGATTGCTCTGCTCGCTGCAGAGGTTGTGAGGAATTTGGGTAACGTGAAAAGGTATGGGGAAACCTTTTCACATGAGCTATAAAAACATTCTTTGTCAAAATCACTGTGCTTGGTCAGCAGGATAATCCTTAAACATTCCTTCTTTTGGCTAATCTTTACTTGGGCTGAAGTATTATTTGTGTATTTGGCAAAATTCAAGTAAGACCATAGTTTGATCCTTACGCTTCTGGTGGAAGGACATGTAGGCTGTGCCATGTCAACAATTAGTCCGACACCATGTATAGAAATGTACAGCATTAGCGTCTGGCCAGAGATTTCTGAACAGAAAGAGAACCGAGCTGTGACACTGTGGCACACGTTCAGACTCATACCATGTACCCCATACAACCCCACTTCAAAAAATCTGAACTATCCCTTTAATCTACTGCATTTAAGGTCAACTTTAACTCAACAAACATCAGACCATTGTCATCCTTTTTAAATGTGATACTGAACAGTCACTGCGGTGACACACAACAATGAAAAGAAACTACTGAAATTAATAATCACAACCACCAAGTTTAATTTTCCCCCTCATGGTTTCAATAATTGTGCATTATAGTCTATTATTAAATATGAGTTAAGTTTCACAGAAAGAAAATCTTCATACATCACAGTTTGAAATGATTCAGACTTCTGTGACTCTTTATTGAAAACTAACGTGAGTCCCATTTTTCTGGGAAATCATTAGCCATCTTCTGATAAGGTTCATACCCTGAGACTCACAGTAATTATTTCTAGCCGGTAGATTTCCTCATGATATCAGACATACAAGCCAGGGCGTCCTCCGTCATCCACTGGACATTCTTAACAGTGACATGAGGGAGGGGTGCTGAGAGACTTCTTTAAACTGGACTGTTATCTGTATTTTTGTGCCCAATTAAATATTTACAAACTCCAAATTGCATTCAGAAGACTGCCATCGTGTTCCCGGGTTAAATTTGGACAACCTCTTTCTCCCTGTCTGTCCTCTTACACATTATTAAAGCATAATCAGACATGAATAAACAAACTGAAACCAGATCTCTGACTAGCCTGATTAGCTGGTTAAACAACTGAAGTTAGATCCTGAGGCAGTTCGTACTGGAATTACTAGTCGATTAACTAATGCTTCTTTTTTCAGTCCTGCGCCCTGTAGGGATAAGAATTGGGGCTGAATGATTTCAGGAAAAGATCTAATTACGATTTTTCCGGCAGATACTTGGATTTCAACTCGATTCACGATTTTCTTCAAATCGAGCTTCAGTGCAATATTCACAATGTTTACAGTTAAGATAACACGTAAGGAAATCAATGATTAAAAACACATTATTCTTCATCTAATATCTATGATAAATAATCTGTTTTCATTATTAAGGGATACTCCAACTTCTACTCCTAAACAGAGGCCTTGTGTTGTTGAAATGCTTACCAGCACCTCCGTGGTGGAGATGTGAAGTTCACGAACGAGTCGACTCTTTTGCAGCTGCTCTTTTAAGCGAGCAATGAGAACCGATTCGCAGTTATGAGTACGCTGTTTATTTGTGAGCTATTTTTAAATGTAAATTGCCTACTAATTTGTAGAATATTATGTTTAAAACAGTTGACACAACAGATCCTGGGTCAGTCAGGAGCGCTGCAAAAAACTGCAGCTTTGGTGATCACATGATTGCGTTGTCTGAAATAGCGATTTCGATCCAATAACAATAATCTTTCAGCCCTAATGGGAATTGATACGATTTTATTGATACCACCACCATCAACAATTCTGCTTATCAGTCATATTCTTTTACAAGTCCCTTTTGTGGAAAAAGATGGTCCACACTGTTTTTCAGCAACAACGTCAAACACATGGCTCTCCTGATATTTAATGCCGTGCTGTAAAGATAAATGTTTCTGCAAGTTGCTTAATCCATAGTATTAACCATGTCTTCCTCCTGTGGTTTTTGAATTCCTTTTTATCATGAATACCTCTGATGAGAGTTTGACAGTCAGGATTTCCAAAGTGAAAGGAAATGATGAGCAAAAGAGTACTGATAGTGATCCATGTGGAATGGGTTTTTGATTTCCATCCCTAGCCCCCACAGTCTTTGGAAGTCCGTATCATCACATTTGGATTTAAGCAACTGAATTTTTAGCCCTTTATACCTATGCATAGGGGTGTCCCGATCCGATATTGACATCGGAAATCGGTCCGATATCAGCAAAAAAACAAATTTCGGATAATATCGGCCTGCATCTAAAATCTCCGATATAAGCTCTTCGATATTAGCAGTCCATTCTAATTCATTTTTTTATTTATTTAATTCAGTTGTAGAATACGTTTATGTTTAAGTTAAACACAGTGGTTATTTTGCAATTTAAAAATATATGTTTTTGATTTTATTGGATTTATTGAGGTTACTTTTCGGGGTCTTCTAATTTATTTTTTATTTATTTTATTTAATTGTAGAATATTCTTATGTTTAAGGTTAAAATTTATTTAACCCATTGGTTAATAACAAATGGATCAGTTTTTCTCATACCTACTATTGCTGACTACTGTTCTCTGTTTGAGTAATCTTACTTGATCAAGCCTTTTCTTACAGTCCATACCACAAAATAAGTAATAAAAGTATGTATGATTCCTGCTGATACCATATCAGACCAATATCGGTATCAGCCAATACTCAAGGCTGCAATATCTGTATCGTATTGGAGGTGAAAAAGTTGTATCGGGACACCCCTACTTATGCACTGAAATTGTGTATATGTTTTTTTTTTTTTTTACATCTGAATTTCAGTGTTCAAATTTACAGTAATTAATTTTAATTTTTCAATGTCAAAATATTCCATCTTATATAAAACCAGAGTAAAATCAATGTCAAATAATTCAGTTTAGAAATTCAGTTATAAATTCAATGTTTAATATTTGGTTAATATATTTTCTACATCCTATTATATGATTGGCTGAAATCAGTGTAAAAAATTTGATGTTTGTTTTTCTCAGAAATATCTTCCAACCGGATGTTTTTTTCGCTCTGTTTGGCAGCATTTTTCAGTTAGTTCAACAAGTTATTCAAAGGCATTAGGTCTGTTTTAAACACTTTGCTTGATATTCCTCATTTTTGGCAGATAATTCAACAGTGTAGAAGCTTGTTGTCAATTAAGTAACAACCATACTTCCAGAGAAAAGCAGGAGACTGGAAAACTTTAACATGACATGCTCATGACATGGTTGGATGTTCGGCAGGGCCTTTCTGTGGGGAGTTTGCATGTTCTTCCCGTGCATGCGTGGGTTCTCTCTAGGCACTCTGGCTTCCTCCCACAGACTAAAAACATGCTCATTCAGTTGATTGGTGACTCTAAATTGCCCTTAGGTATGAGTGTGAGAGTGAATCGTTGTCTGTCTCTCTATGTGGCCCTGGGATTGGCTGGCAATTGGTTTAGGGTGAGCCCTGCCTCTCGCCCACTGTCAGCTGGTATAGACTCCAGCCCCTCATGACCCCAAAAGGGATGAGCTGTATAGCTGATGAACAGATGTTACGCAGGCACATTTTAGGATAAAACATTTTGGACACCTCTACCGAAAGAAGATGTAAACTGAGAGTTAAGTAAAATATGACATGTTCTCCTGCTCATGTTTACCAAGCCCCTTCGAACAACATTAAAAGAAAGGAAAATTGATTTTGTAGAACATGGGGCCTTTAAAGCACCAGACAGGGTAATGGTCCTGCAGAAGAAGTGATATTTTTCTCTTTCTCTTTATTCACAGATGAAAACCTTTGTCTTCATTTGCTGTAGCTTTCAATAATTTTCCTTCACTCTACCAGTATGTACATGGAAAATGGACTTGAGCTTATAAAGAGTTTCTCTAGTCTGTCTGGCTTTTCAGAGCACTTTTCAACAGGTCACATCTACCAATTCACACCCATTCACTCACTAATGGTTCTGAGACTCTATGTAAGTTAACATTCTTCCTCTTTCGTACCCATTTACACGCCACTCGAGCAGCAGTGGGAGGAACTTGGGGTTAAGTGCCTTCACCAAGGACACACTGACATGTGACAGCCACAGCTGGGCTTGAACCCACAACCCCCTGTTTGTTGGTAGAGCGAACTACCTGACAAAGCCACCAACGCCCCACAATAAAAAAAAATTTGGAGAGAAGAGATTTGAGAGAAAAGACGAAGGACAGTAACCTGACACTCCGGATGGATCGTTCAATAAGCAATTTAGCTTGTCCATCTGGGAAAGAGCTCATAGGAAGTGTCTGGAAACGGGCAGAACCTTTCAAAAGTATATTGAGGTGACTGGACGATCACTCTGTCAATCACATCCATTATGGGCCAATCAGAAAATGTAGTAGTCACTTGGTTGAACAAATTTTTATATAACACGATAGAAGTGGAGCGAAAAAATCTTATTGAGATATGGTTTCAGTTTTGTATTTCATTGAATAAAGAAATATGGTCCGCATCTGATAAAACTGCTACTGAAGCTGTTAGCATCTATGCTAATCTCTGTATAAGAAGTCACTTCCTGTTGTCGTCTTGCTTGTAGCTCCCACCTCTTCCTGCTCTGAAGGACGCTCACATTGGAGCTTGGCAAGATAAATCTGCCTGATCAGTGACATTAGATTAGGCGGATCCAACTGCACTGCAAGGTTAGGCAGACACTGATATGTACTAGCCTACAGTCTGCTTGAGTGAAGAACATTGGGGAGGGATTCTTATCAAACCAAACCTTTGGAAAACAGGAGGAAGCAGGTATTTATTAAAAAGAGTTGCTAAGTGAGCAGCCAAGTCAACAGCAGTAAATAAAACAGGTACAAAATGACTTCATGAGTATTAACTCTTCTTGAATGCACCCATCACTTCTCTTGACTTTCAGTGCTGTCTTTCTTTCTTTCACATTTTTTTTTGCCAGTGAAAACCTGGACTTAGTTTGTTCTTGTTTTCTGGCTCCTCTCTTCTCATTTATCTGTAATGCAGATTTATATTTTTGTATCTTGGACAGAATCTGCACAGCTTGGAAGGCAGCGTCTGCTTTATAGCCTACAGAACATGAAGAGAGAAGACAGTTTATTTCTCTGGTGGATCAGCGAGGATCCTTCAGGCACGAACACAATATTACAAAATCATAATATTGTCTCCTGTGGAGCCAGAGCTACCTCAGCTCTACATACATACATACGCACACAGAGTCTCTCCTGACCCTCACAACATAAATAAATATGTTTCCTGTGGCAGCTTTCTCTACCTTTGTATTCTAAGCTGTCCATTATTCATTCAGCGGGTTATTTGGTTCAGTCTCACTAAATTACCAGTGTGAAAGCTGTCTCTCTTCCATCTGCACATCCAGACAATGAACTTCCTCTGTCTGCTCCTCTGATAGCACTCGGTTTGAGATAAAAAGAAGACAGACACTTTATATCAGCTATTGATGAAGGGATGAGACACGTTTATCTTCTCCATTCATTCAGTTTTTGTAATTAGCTGAAAAGATTTTGTGATTTTATGAAGAAAATGAGTTTGACTGACTTGAATCTTTCTCATTACTCTCACAGCTCTGCTAATCATGAGTATCACCATCATTTACACACACTGACTGCAGGAGAGACCATTGGCTTCCTGGAGTAAGTCTCAGTTCCAGCTCACAGCCGACCTGCTGGAACAGCTAAAGTGAGACACTGTGATCGCACAGAGCTGCAGACTTCACTCCAAGACTGAGTTCAGCTTCATCAAGTTCAACAAGTCAGCGTTAGCTGAAAACTTTTCTGTTAAGCTGTTTATTTCTCTGCAGAGGCAGCCGACTTTGACCAGGGTGCAAGTGAAACAGTCCGATGTAGACAGAAAACATGAGTCATGAATAGGGATGGTAATCAAAAGCCAATTCCAGTTTAGAATTGATAACAAATCCCTCAAGGAATCGATATCATTAGTCATTTTGCCTGTCAATTCTTTCATCAATTCCTTCCACTTTGTTCATGGTGTCCTTGCAAATCAAGGACACCATGCTCTCACGGGCCACTGCCATGAATGAGGAGGGGGGGTACACATAGTGCCTGGGCAGCCAGTTTCTAACCCCGGTTTCAAAACACAATTGAAATTGAAAATATCGGACATCAGTGACAAATCTAGTTGAAGCAGGGGCATGACAGCCTATCAGCATGAAGAATGAACAGTAACATGGACGACATCACATCTGGTGAGAGAGGAGGATAGGGTCTCCAGCTGTACCAGGCAAAAAAGGAAAGTGAAGCAGGGCATATTTGGAAGAGGGGCCATCTCCCAGATATTGTGGTGAAACTCTGAAGGACATTATGGATTATTAAATAAATGCATTTCTGTTTTCAGACTTCTTTGGTGTGAACACAGCTTTAGGGCTCCTACCACTTTAAGGCCTTTCTACCCATGTTGGCCCAGTCTGCACCGATTGGCTGACCAGTCTGCTCTGTAGTGACTGGCCAGTTCAGTGCTACTGTCTCTGCTCTGCATGACATCACACTGGTAGGTCTATTCGTGGATTGGAGGAATGAGCAGTTTCAGGCAGCCTCTGGTGCTGTAAAGAGGGGGAGGTGGAGAAGTCCAGATGCCACAGACTTTGTCTTGTGCATGAATGTGCTCTATCACCTATAGGAGACATGTAAAACAGGCCAAAGGGAATATAAAACTCAATAAGCACAAGATCATCTCGTTAAGGCAAAGTCTGGCCATGTTAAAGGGACATTTCAGTTTTTTTGAAGTGGGGTTGTATGAGCTCCATATGGCCCCTAAGTGCATTAGATGCAGTAGAAAGTTCTCTCCTCTCCCTCAGTAAGCCACAGTTTGTAAAAGTTTGTGACGCAGAACCAGCCGCAAACAGGGAAGTATTGTACCAAATACAAAGGGTATTTTCTCCGCCTATAAGAACTCCCATCAAAAAATTATACCACAGTTTAAGAGTACGCTACCTAGAAATGTTTTTTAATGCATTAACTTTTCGGAACAGCCAATGTTTTCTGGAGTCCCAGAATCCACTCCGAAGAAGGCGCAGAGGAATGTGTGATGTGAATGATGAAATACCCTTTGTATTTGGTACAATATATTATACCCTGTTTGCGGCTGGTTCTGCGTCACAAACTTTTACAAATTGTGGCTTAATGAGGGAGTGGAGAGAACTTTCTACTGCATCTAATGCACTTAGTGGCCATATGGAGCTCATACAACCCCACTTCAAAAAAACTGAACTATCCCTTTAAGTGAAAAAAAATATCTATTAACATTTTAATAGTGTATTACATTCTCAATTTTTTCACCCCTTAGTGGCATCTTCAAATTATATTTTCAGGTTAATGTTAGACTCTGTCATGATGGCTGCATTAATTTAGGTAGAATAATAAGCACTTTAACTTTCTTGTCCTTTTATTCACATTAATTGATGAGCCTTACAGCACCCCAGCATGAGTGTCTAACACATACAGATCCACCTTTGAATGGAGACCAAACAGGAGGTCGATGGAGTCAGAGTTTGGAGAGGACAGCAGATTGTGTCACTGTAATCTTTCAGGTGAGGGGGCTAATTTAACCTGTAAGGAATACTGTGTGGGCACATATGAGGCATCACAGATTTATATATCTAGGGATCCTTGGATGTTAAGAGCTGGATTGTCGAGGTTGGATTCACTGCCTCAGCTCTCTGGTGTCCAGCATCAGTGACTAAAAGTGTCATGACCCTCCACAGTTCCACTCGCTTATACAAGCAACAACTCCAGGGTGAAAGCGTTAAAATGCAAAAAAAAAGCTCTTGTGTATTCTTCCCCCTCACCGGAACACAAAGAGACAAGTCTGAAAAAAGTATGTACTTGTGATTATTTTTTCAAAGGTTAATACACGATCTACCACGCAGATAACAAGCAAGAGAAACTCCCAACTGATAAAACAGGAGTGGAAGTTAAGAGAACTGAAAGGTCATCTGATACACGGACACAAACCACAATATTGTATGTTTGAGTTGTGCAAGTGTGTTTACATGACTAACACCTGATTTTCTGATTTCATCATAATCAATATCTCCTCAAATCCGGCCAGCATAACAGTGAAAACTTATTTTTGCAATAAATTAAAAGAACAATGGTTGAACTGTTCATGGTAGGGCTGAACAAACATCCAAATAGCACATTTGCAAAAGCTGCACTGCAGGACATGACAGCAAATATTTGATGTATTATTAAAAATATTTCATCTTAAGCAGGGTACACACATTAAGATTATTGGGCTGTTTTTATCCCGACTTTCCCCCTTCCTGACCAAGGACGGCAAACGCCAGATTATCTTTTGTCTTACAAAATTATCCTATAAGATTATCCTGTGGTCTGAGGTGTGTTAAGAGTGAATTTGTCCGGATAATCTGCTCAGAAATGGGTCAGGGCCGACAATCGTAAATATTAAACTTGTTCCATATTTATGACCAAAAAAAAAATAATCTTCATGTGTGGAGAAAGCCGACGACTCCTGAGTCATGACTCTGTGAATTGTGACATGGAGCTGAATGTAGCCAATCAAGAAGTGAGCTGACTAAAGAACAAGGAAGCAGGCGTAGATGCATGGACGACCTAAAACATATAAACACAAAGTTCGGTGGACCTCAGAAATGGAGGACCAGCTCACATGTTCACGCTGTCTCCAGGAGTTTCCCACAGTCTTTTCTTTTATTTAATTCAGGATTTTTCTGTCAAAAATAGTCCTGAGACTACCATCATTCCCTCTTCTCGTATGTCCTCCTCCATGTTGCGTGTTGTGTTGTCCTGTTGTTGCCACAGACATATTTACATTTATATGTCTATGACTGTTGCTATGTTTCTTCTTCTTCATTTTTGTCAGATCACGTTTGGTCATGTAAGAGTTCTGGCTTGGAGGACTAGATTCTAGATCGGTGGTGGGACAGAATCGTAATGTGTGTGGTGTGCTGTGTTGAGATTATTGAAGCACACCACACACAGTACGATCAAAACTGTTCAATGTCTGATTTTTTTATCTTCATGTGTGGGGTCTCTAACAGATAAAAATCTCTTCAGATTTAGAAAATCCTTATGTGTGCACCCTGCTTTAGCTTAAAGCATATATTCTATATGTACATGCTACTTTTATGATTGTCAGTGTGGCTAAGAAGAACATTTCTTAATTTACTTCAGGCCCTTTAACAGCTTTAAACCACATTACAGTAAACTGGAGGGGCCTAAAGAGGGGGCTCTCTGATTAGAGGGTCAGTGGACCAATCAGAGAGCTGAAAAAGGCTGACTGTCCATAAATAAGGCCATTTAGACTCACTTTATCTGTTTGGATTGAGTTCCTGTTTTTCAGTTTATGAATTTGAAATATATCCTACAAAGAGAAAGGCTGATTAAAAACTCTCTTTACTCCAACTCTGCTCAGTCCAGTAGTGATCTAAGAGTGTATGAGCACACTGGGTGTGTCTATGTGACTTCTGCTTAAGTTTTTGCAAAACTTTTGTTTATCAATATCAGAAGAAATGCCAAGTTTCTTTCTGAACCCAACTTAGTGCCTTTATTCTGAAAATGATTAAGTCAGACTTTGCACCAAGACTCTTAGACCAAGCTTCAGTTCTATTTTTGGATTAAATTGTGCAGAGCAGATGGAAATCTATCCCCTCCTTTGTAGATAAGACTAGAAGCCACATTAAGGGAGTGAGTCTCATAAACTCCTGACTGTTTCCAAACTGTGAGGACATGAAACACTCACAAATAATCTTGTTATCTGAAGGCATCTTTAAAGTACGCCAACACTTTATGGCAAGTTTTACATGAGGTCCTTTTAGAGCCCACAGCATGCTTATCTGTCCCTTGGTGTGTTAAGCATTTCTCCTCTGCAGGACAGAGTACTTGTTTACACAAGACAAACGTCTGCAACATCAGGACCTCGCCCTCTTTGCTCTGTTTACAACACAAGGAGCAGCCTGAACTTGCTTGTTCCCTGAAGTCTTCTCATTTAGACCTACCAGTGTTACATCCTACCATTGTTTTGTCAGCAGCCTCAGGCTGACAAGCACAATGCAGCAAGATCATAGACCAAATGCAGTGCTGCTCAGAACACTGGAGGAACAAGCTGTGTTATGCCAAGTCAGACTACACAATTTTTTCCATAGGTAACGGCAGTCAGTGTGTCAGACTAGGCAACCTCGAATCCATAAGTTCACTCATGGACTCACCCAACGAGCATGACAGACTACACAACTGAAACTGCACGAAACAACTGATGTGATGACAGTGGAAGGAGGAGGGATGACACCGAAGACCACAAACAAACACACTGTATTTAGAGTACAGTACTTCTGCTTGTATTTACAGACGTGTTGAATGATGCGTTTGTTTGCTGATTACTGTAAACAGTCACTCATCATGTTGAATCTGCTGTTTCTCTCTAGCGTTTCTCTGTTTACAGTCTTTAGTAGCTCCTCTTCAACACACCATAAGAGCAGGGATGCTCTTTTTCAGATCTTTGCAAACCTTTCATCTGTCTCGTAGCTCTCAAGGCACAAACCTCTGTTTGTTTACATCCATGACTGTCGCACATGCAGAGCTCTCTGTGCTCTCATTGGTCAATGTCTCTGACGTGGAGTAACAGATCGTAGGAGGCAGGGCAAAAACAGACATGCAAGACTTTCTGTCTCAGTTGTGAGACATCTCACACTGATCTGTTATCAGTCATTATGATACTCTACACGTGACTTAATGACAGATTTTTGTCGCCGAAGTCCTGGGGCTGTCAGGCCGGGCCATAATCCTGCTTAAATCATGTAGTCTGACCCTGGCATTAGGCAACTTCTGAAGCCATAAAGAAGGGGGAGGGAGAGGTTCTGATGCTGCTGACTTTTTGTCTTGTTCATAGAAGTGCTCTATCATGTGGAGGAGACATGTTAAATGCACTGAAGAGCATATATCATTAAAAAAGCATGATATGGGCACTTTAGAAGGTAAAAGCAGCACCTCACATCAAATCCAAAGACATTGTATTCTTAAAAAATAAAAATGTTAGTTAAGGCCACACTGTGTAGTTTGGTCTCCCGTCTAGGGGTGAAACTGTATTTTGCATTCAAATGAATAATGCTCTCTAGCACCTCACTTTTTCAAATGTGCGTTGCAACCGCTGAACTCTACGGTGGCTGGTATGTGCCTAGAAGCTCTGTCAACACGTCATTCAGCACTTCATCGAGTTGTCTTTCTGGTGAAGAGGTATGTTATTTCAAACAAACCTCTTCACCTGCATTGAATCATGAGTGTTAGGCTTTCAAATCTGCCGGGGCAGTGACAAGCACGTCCCGCTGTGCTCCTTCTGCGTTTCAGTCACGCTGGCTCTGAGTGAAAACGTGTTTAGCCTTAGCCTGTAGTACTATGTAGTGCTTTATGTCCCTCTTGGCTGTTCATAGTTTTTATAGACCGGAAGGACATGGAAGCTTCTACAGGACTTATCTGTTCTATGTAAATACAGAGCAGAAATTCTTCACTCAGGAGGATGATTCAGATTGCGGGCAGAGGCATTTCTAAGTTCAGATTATCCTACTATTTGTAACCCTACATTCTCCTGGGAGTGAGGCTGAAATTAATGAGGCCCTAAGAGTGACAAACGCTGACCATCCCTGTTTTAAATGGAAGAACACCCAGCTTCATGTGTTTAATGGATTAGAGCTGTGTGTCCCTCTGGTCTTAAATACCACCAGTCTTTTCCAAGTCTCATAAGAGTGTTCTGTGTTCATTGGAAGTGTTGTTAATAAATCAGTGCTTAACGATCACTGACCTGGCTAATGTAAAAGTAAGTTTGTGTGTGTGTGTGTGTTTGCAGGAATAAAATTTATTCAGAGCAGACTGTCTCAGACTTAGCGGCACACTTTGAGCTTTGTGGTTGTTTTTTTGTGTTTTCTTTCACTCACCTGAACGATCTCGAGCATCTCGGCTTTACTGATGTACCCATTTCCATCCAAGTCATACATACTGAAGGCCCATTTGAGCTTCTGCTCCAGCTTTCCGCGTGATGTCACACTGAGTGCGATGATAAACTCCCTGAAGTCTATTGTCCCGTCTCCATTGGCATCAAATGTGCGAAAGACGTGTTCAGCAAACTTGGAAGCATCTCCATATGGGAAGAAGTTACCGTAGATCTTCTTGAACTCCTCCATGGAGAGATTCCCACTTGGGCAGTCCCTCAGGAAGCCCTTGTACCACTCCTGGATCTCGTGCTCTGTGAAGTCTGTGCTCTCCAGGAGGTCCTGCATCACCTCAGGGCGGAGCTTGCTGTTCTGCTTCCCCATGTCTGTCCGTTTTGTCGATTATTGGCTCACACAGCTGATGGAGAAAGAGGTGAGACAGTTTGGTTTAAGGGTGGGATAAACAAGACAAAACAAATTTATAGGACAGCATGTTCTGTTAAATTAATACATTTATGGGTTCACGTCTATCGTGGTGTAATTGAGGTGTGCAAAACATTAATGCAAGACATGCCAAAAAATTAAACCATGACATGATAAAACATCAGTGGGCCAACAGCATTACTGTGTTTAAGCACATTCCCAACCTGTGAACGTGCCACTTATCACTAGCAGAGATGGGGACTTCAGATGAGTACCAGACTCAAACTTAAGTCGCACCCAGAGGTGACTTGAGCTTTGACTTGACTTGCCCCTAAAAGACTTTAGACTTGAACTGGACATGAGATTTAAGACTTGCACCCAATCATTGTTCCTGTAGGTCTGGCTATTTGTAAATAAGAGCCGCCTGAAATTCCCAGCATTCCTTGTAACCCTTTATGCACATTTGGCCAATCTCAATAAACTGTAGACAAGCATGACACCCTCAGCTGCCCCAGACAAGACAACAACACAGGGAATTGACTGGGGTGCCATGTTTAGTCTAAAAACTTATTACCCCAAATGATAAAGATGGCTCTTGTAGGACATTACAAACAGTCAGGGGCACTGACAGAAAGATATCAGCCTGGGCTCTATTCCAAACCAGCATAGCTTAGTTTCTCAAACCAATCGTCTGTGAAGCAAACTGAGAAGTGAATATGAAAATATAAATATTTTGAGGAGCCACTTATAATCATTACAGCTGAGTGATTCTGTTTAAAGACACTGTAAGCTTCAAACAATAAAGGAAACACTCTTCACCTCAACTTTTTTCTCTTGCTCACCAGCACGCTTATTACGCACAGATCACAGTGATGGAAATAACTGAACGTTAAGGAGCTCCAAATATTTAGAAACAGGAAGCCCACAGCATTAACATATCAATACAAGCTTATCCATAGCACAATGAACATATACCTACACTGATATTTCTGTCATTTTATAAATAAGCCAATAAGATGAAGAGTTGAAGATGAAGTCGAGGCGATGACTGGTAAGAGTTAAACAACTGCAGCCCTACTCTGCATGGACTCTACAGAATGTGTACAAAGGGACTGAAATCCAGGTTGTTGCAACAGGGGAGACCTGGCACAAGTGTAACACACTGAATTTCTGCAACAAGAAGCAAGCTTCAGAGTGGACATTGAGTCTGACATGATCAGTAACACACCTTTCTGTGTTTCTTTGATTCAAACATCACAACTCTCTGTCAGATTTATATGAGAGCATGTAAAAAAGTGTTAAAGTTGCTCTGATCGCCCCTAAATGATTGATCCTAATATCATTAAACAGAGACAAAGTGAATACCTGATAATACAGTGCAAGTTTGGGTTAAAGGTTCCATTACTGACCTGTGTTATGGTTCTAACTCTAACTCTAAACTCCTAGAGTTACTATTAGGGGTGTAAGAAAATGTGCATACAAGAGGTGTGCAAAAAATGATTAGCATTTGAATCAAACTGAATCAATAAAAAGACTCAGAATTGACTAAAAACATCATTGAATCAAATTTAAGCACCCCTTTCTAACACTCTTCATACTACAGTGTTCCTGAATTTTGTGAAAAAGTTGATACAAAGATTAAAAAGACATGACCTGTATGTTGATTTGATGTCAATTATTTTCTAACTCAGCTCCTGCTGCTATTTTATCACTTTAACGTCTAAGACAGAATAACGTAATTTTGTTTTGATATGTATTGTAATGGTGCAAATTTGAATGACAAATGTAGTAAATCTAAGTCTATGTCTTAAAAACATTTTATGATGCTTTTTTTTAATCAAATCATACTACCCAACCTCTTAGCACCTTGAGGCAAAAGCAGATTCTGCAATAAACAAACAGGGAGTGTATCGTGAATCATGAATCGATTTGAATCAAAAACTCAATTTGAATCAGATCCTGGCACACCAACATATTGTGATGTTTTGCAGACCAATAATGTTCCAGTATTTTAAGGGCAATATCATGAAATTTCATCCTTCAATAATAAATAATTTACAGAATTTCCATTTATTTACTTGAGCCTGTGGCCTCTGGTTGGCAGCAGACATTAATCTATTTGACTCTTTGTCGCTCTGAAACATTGATCGTTATTTTCTCTGTCATGGAGGCAGAGACCATGATTTGTAAAAATAACACTAATGGGAAACTGTATTGTTGCATACAATATTGTGGGTTCTTGAAGCAATAAAATCTAAAAATAAAGAAAAAAACTCATCAGAAAAAAATATATTTTGTCCTATTTATAGTGTTGCAATATAATGAGATACATTGTATCGTCAGACAAAGGGATGGGAATTGATGGAATTTCATTGATAGCAAAGCCATTATTGATTATGCTTAACGATCCGATTCTTTAGCAATTTTTGTGTCTTTTCTGTGTTGGTAAAAGTTGACCTATATAGATTTTCAGTGGCAAAACACGTCGACCCTGATATCAGTGCCCTGCTGCATACCTAGAGAAATGCTTCTGTAAGTTGCTGGTGTTTCAATCACCAAAAGTGGTGCAATAAGTGTCTTTCTGTCAAAAATTATGCCACTTCTGCCTCTTGTCTACCAAGATAACATTTTTGACACCCTTGTTGTCATTTCTGCTGACTGCCTCTGATGAGGGCGTGACCTCTTTGATGTATAAGGCATGCAGATCTAAGTGGAAGGACTCGATAAGGGAGTAATGGCAAAATGACTTATAAAATCAATTCCTTAAGGGAGCTGTTATTGATTCTCAACTGGAACTGATTATTCGATTTCCTCCCTAGTCACACACATATCCATGTATTGCAGTAAGTAATGTATCACCAGATTCTTGCCAAACACACCCCTAAGTAGTACTGTGTACTACTTAGGGGTGTGTTTGTATATATATATATATATATATATATATATATATATATATATATATATATATATATATTTATATATTTATATGTAGTTGTATATATGCATACACCATGTGTATCTATAAAATGAAGAGTATGGCTTCAGCCTGCTCTGTTGTAAAGTGCCTTGAGATAACACTTGTTATGAACTGCTGGTATATAAATATAGATTGATTTTGTATGTCTAACAAAAACAATATTAGTTACAACATAAATTTGTCTGGGGAAAATTATTTTGTATCCATTTAAGCCATTAAAGGATGAAACCATGAGAGACTTGCCATCCAGAAAGGTATTGCTTTTGCCTTGGCCAATACAATTTATCACAGTCTGAACTTGTAAATTATATTCTCAATTAAATCACCAGCCCAAAACCAAATAACTGTCAAATTAAAATAAAGAATTTTTTTGAGCTGAAAATCATATTTTCTACAGGAAGTCCTTTAAACACATGGTTTTGAATGTGGTGAGAACATTTGTTTTTCTTGTTTGCATTGTAATGTTAGGGCTGTAACTGCTCCGACGGTAAAGTTTTGGTATAAATTCTGCCTCTGCTTCAACTACATAACGGCAGACTCAGCCAAGGACACAGCTGCTCTGTCCTCAAGTGGCTTTCCTGAGGTATCAACCAAAAATGTAAGCAAACCTTTTCAGACTTTATCAGGAATAAAATACCTTCCTTTTTACAAACTACTGGAACTTTCCATGGAAAAAGCACAGTGTATTTTAAGAACAGGCAACACCATATGCCCATCATGGGCTTAACGAGTCAATAAATCTCTGCACGCATGCTAAATTTACTTTGGCAGATACCAGTGCAGTCAAATATTAATTAATCTGGGCCTTAGAATAACACTTAGATTTGCTTTGAAAGAAAAGAAAAAACAATTAGTTGCCTTCAGGAACTAATGTTCTGCTTTGTTTAGCAATTATCTTTAGAACAGGGTAGAGCTTGTAATCCTATTGAAAGTTAAATGTTAATTAAAGGAAGAATACAAAACTTTTCAAATCAGTTATCATGACAAGTAGAATGAGGCCATATTTATATCCGACACTAGAGCTTTTGACACTCATGCAATCCCGATATTTCCAAGAAAATACCAGTGTGACAGACAGATAATTCGCTGACCTTTTAGTTCACTCACCGTCCTCACAGCAGGAGGTTTCTCTGCAGTTTGCATGTCACTCAGTGGAGGGGGGCGGGGGGGGTTACTGGGGGATAGCAGATAAATTACAGCGTAAAGTTTGGGAGAAAAATCCTGCTGTTTGTGGTCACACATGGGTGGATAATTTCAGAATAATTTAAGGCAAAGGTGTCCAAACCTGTAAGGATGACAGGACCTAACTGATATACCGGTACCTACTTTAGTGTATTAGAGGGTAAAATCCATCCTGTGCAGGTTGAAATATTCTTAATCACTGAAAAATCTTCACAGCCTCCATCACAAGTTTCAGTTAATGGCTTGACAAGGCAGGTAGACGTTAACTGTGAAATATTTTTGGGTGGACAATCAAATTTAGGATGCTCTGACAGGCTACCACTGGGTGGGCCAGAGGTCAATATGAGAATGATGCTCCAAGCAATACTGAGGAGATGCTGATGGCTCATCTCCATTTTCAGACTCAAAACAAGAGAAAACTCCACAGGCTGATCATCTTCATTGGAGCTTGGTAGGTGCTTGAAGATGCCAGGACAACATACATTTGTAAATCAGACCTTGAGATGGAGAAGGTAGCAAAGCAAACGAAGGCGATTCATGCTTCTAAATACAGTAATCAGTTCGTCTTTATTCATCTGTCAAGCATAAACTTTATATTGTAGTGTTGGTCTAATTTCTAACATTGGAAACATTGCTGCAGAACAAATAAAACTAGGCTGAGGGACAAATCCCCCCCCCCCCCCCCCCCAGCATGGTTTGGACACCCATGATTTTAGGGTTTTTCTTTATCCCCCTTTTAGGCTTATTAAACGGTAAAAGGACTTAATCTTGTACAGCACCTTTCAAGTCATCTGACCACTATAATATATATCAGGATAGCAATATACTCTGTATGTGCCCTAGGGCTTCAGCAAATTCTTTCTTCTGTGAACATGCTTGACCATCTTCCTCTCAGCTTTGTGAACCACTTGTACAGCAGGTCATAGCACAGCACAGATTATTAAGAAAATGTAGCTAGAGGAAGTAAAAAGAAAATGAACACTGTCCCAGTGCGGAGGAAAGTTGGAGGTATGGAGTAACTTCAACTTGTTTTGTTACATATGCTTCTGTGATCTGATTGGATATCTGCCATTTAACAAAAGGGAAATTGCACTCAAAGTCCTTTATTTTGATCCTAAATGTGGAAAAATGTTTGGGTTTGAATTAGGGCTGCAACTATCAATTCTTTTTGTAATCGAGTACTCTATAGAGTATTTTGGCGATTAATCGAGTAATGGGATAAGGGGTACATTGCCCTTACTGCAATATTTTACACTGAATCAATTCAATTTTATTGAAAAGCATCATTAACATACAAAACAGAAAATAAGACAGGTCTCTTACATTAACAACTTATTTTTCTTTTTTTGAACATTTTGAGCATAAACGGGATCCCAAAATCAAAATACATATTTTTGTATTGGTAAAAAGTAGTTCCTACATGAAACTGCTCACAACAAGGACTGCAGATTATTTTGAGCAACCAGGTCCTGATTTTTAGAATGAAACACTGGTTGTGAATTTTTCAAATGTATTTTTGGTGCTTTGAGCATCACAGGACTTTTGTTAATTAGTCCAGTTATACCAGAGAGAAGACAGACAGACATCTCTACATCTGATATCTCAAAATTGTACCACTCATACATACAGTAAAAACCTTAATTGATAAACAGGTCGTTTAGTTATAATGATAACTTGTCTCTGCAGTGAGCACTAAACCACTTACATCTCATCAAATTATATTGATATCTACCTATTTGCAATGGTGTAAATATTTTTGTACTTTTAAATTTGTTTTGTTACATTGTTCTTGCAGTTTTATTTTTACTCTGGGTCATAGCTTGCTTTTTAGTACTTTTTTAAAGTTTGGTTATTTTTATTTTGTTTTTATTAATGCTTATCTCGTTTTGCTATATTATTGCATTTACTGCTGTAATGATGCTAATTACCACATTGATGATCTTATTTAGCTTATTTTATTACTAGGACCAAGTAATATCATACTTAGATACTAAGATTCAACTAGCTAATGTACATTTATTTAAGATATGAAAGGATGCCCTACACCTGCTTCCTCTACTCACTGTGAGTATTTCCTGTTCTACTTACTGCAATCAAATTAAAGGAAAGTTATTAGATGTGAAAAGTATGTGAACAAAATACACATACTTCAAGGCAAGTAGCCTTCGCATTGATTTATGTTCTGAACCAGCCTTTACACTGAGCCATAATCAAAGTACCCTTATTTACTACACTTAATCTCAGTTATTGATCACAATAACTGCTTCTGCTAATGTATCATGAGTGTTATCTTCTTGTTTCCGGTCCGCGGACTTGACGCACAGACCGGATATTTACTGCTGACGTGCTGCAGTATTGATGACGTGCTATTATGCTAAGCTAACTCCGTTTTACAACAGACACACTGCACTGTGCTTTCTTTTCTTTTCTCCCTACATGATTTTACAGTCCGCGCAGCACGACTACTTGTCAGCCACGCAGCGCGGAAGCAGCACACGCGTTGCGCAACAGAAATGAATGTCTGTGTCATCACTGTACGCTGTATAGTGGTCTGGATTTTAAACGAGGCCTCGAGGCACATAATTTGCCCCAAGGATATTTTGTAATCGAATTATCCGGATTATCCGAGGAATCGTTTCAGCCCTAGTTTGAATCATGCTGAACTGATGATACACAGTAGTTTAGGGATGGCTCATTTCGTCCCCTCTGTAGACTTATTAACCTTTTAAATAAAGTTTTCAAATTTTCTGACCAGCCTTCTTACCAAGATATCCATATTATGAGTAGACTATTTAAAGCCCTTCACTCTCACATCCACACATTCACTCACTGATGGTTCTGAGTCAGTTTGAGCTACTTGGGGTTTAGTGTCTTGCCCAAGGACACATCGACATGTGACAGCTGAAGCTGGGCTCGAGCCTTCAACCTCCTGATTGATGGTAGAGCATAAGCCACTGACTTCCTAGATGACTAATGTGCCTGTAAGCAAGATGGATTTGTAGAAATATGAAAACAAAAACACAGAGGGACAAAAAAGGACTCCACTAAGAGGCTTTTCCTATCTGTACTTACGATGACACGAACAGGAAGTGCCTGCTCCTGGTCCTCATGAGATTGTGTTTGCTGTTCAGAACAGACACCCCTCTTGTGCTAATGTACCAAAATTAAGACACTCAGTCACTTGCATAATAAATGGCTTAAATTTCTCCTGTATAAAGAATCAAGGATTCATCTTCTTGGCTACTTGCATTGACTCTACTGAAGGCTGATGCTCATGTTTATATTTGAGAGCCCGTGCATCAGTCGTCCAGTTCACTTTGCCTTTAGTGATTTACTCCTGCACTCAGCACCAAAGCAGCAGGCAGCAGGTAACCTACAGTCCAGTGTCTGCTTTTCTTCTACTGTATGGTCCCTTTATGGCAGCTACAGAACAAACTGAGAAAAGACAACAAACAAGGAGTGTTAAATAATCACAACCTGAGACAAATGGAAAAGCCAGAGCCTCAACACCCCCTTAGACATGGCCAAAAGAAAGGCCGGGACTTTTATGCAACAGAATCGTCTTCCTCTCTTAGAAAAATGAAAAAGGCTTTGAGGTCAGAAAGATCACCATCAAAATCTGAAGAGATGGTTCTTGATCTTCTAAAACTTCCCTGCTTACATTTAAAAGAGGGTGAGCTAGAGGTTAGATTTTCTTCTGGGTTGGGTTGCCATCTTTGAAACTAGGAGGGAAGAAGCCATGGTGATGATGATTAATGTATGTACTGTATTTAGCAAGCAACCCCATTAAACCATGAGATTAGGCTTAAGCAAATTCTCTTTACGTGTGCCAGAATCTTCTTCTGACTCCTTTCAGCTTCCTGCATCACCTGTACAGCAGGTCATTTCACAACGCAAATCAACAAGAAAATGGAGCTTGAGGATGAAAAAGGAAAAATCTTATCTGGAGAATTACTCATTCAGGTCTCATCTGAATGGATTTCTGCCATGAAACAGCTGGGAAATTGCTCTTAAAAGCCTCACTTACTGACGCCTGAATGCTGAAAAATGTTCCCTTTTTATCAGGCTCAGGCTCATAATACAGTTTAGGGACTCGGCTGGGCTTTGGTAGGGTAGGGCAGACTTTTAATTGGCCTATTCTAAACTCTAGGAGTTGATTTTTACAGAGCTGACAATCCCCATGGATAGTAACAAAGGTTAATTAGAGAAGAAAATCTGTTATCAGATCATTTGTTTCGTTCCAGTGGATTCAGCCTGTAATCTAACCAATAATAGGAATTTGTTATGACTGTGCTGGAGCAGTCCACACTTAGTCAACACACTCTGCTCCGTTATATATTAAATACATTTCTAATCTCTTTACATTGTTACCAATTTTCATATTTTTTGCGAATTTTTACATTTTGACACTTTTAACCATTTCTCCATTTTTACATTTCTGGTCACTTTTTATTTTATATATATGACACATTTGGCATTTCTGCATTTTTTTTTTTACCTTTTCTACCATGTTGGCCCTTTTTACCATTTTTCATAGTGGCTGTTGGCGATGGAGGAATTGCTGCCACTCTGATCTCCTCCATTA